>LR812525.1:68027414-68049914 GCA_903798195.1 Danio kyathit | reverse complement strand
CAATTCAATTCAATAGTTGCTTTATTGGCATGACAAATGTTACAAATGTATTGCCAAAGCAGTTCTAAAGTTTACATGAAAAGGTAACATATATATATATATATATATATATATATATATATATATATATATATATATATATATATATATATATATATATATATATATATATATATATATATATAATAAAAAAACAGTACACACAATAGATAGTAGTAGTAGTAGTAGAAAAAAAAAAAAACGTGTATATATTATAAATATATATTATAATTAAAATATAGATAATACATCATATTACTCAATATATCATATTTACTGTATGGTGGCTTGAGAAATCATAACTTTTCGCCAGACTGTCAGACTTAATGTTGGGCCCATTTAACTCAGACTACCAATCTGCCAATCACCGATGACCGTTTAACTTACTAGCCACACCCTAGCAACCACTTACGCCACCCTAGCAACTGTCCCATAGACTTCCAAAAAAAAAAAAAAAACTGCCATTGACTTTACATTGAACATACCAATAACATACCGACTCATACTAGCAATATACCAATCCATACCAGAAACACTAATCATACTAGCAACATGCTAATTCATACTAACAATATACTAATCCATACTGAAAACATACTAACAAACATACTATTCATACTAGCAAACATGTGAATTCATGCTAACGGCATGCTAGTTTATACTAGCAACATGCTACTGACATTCTAATTCATACTCAATGCTAACGACATGCTAATTTATGCTAGAAACATGGTAATTTATGTTAGCAACTACCTAGCAACCACTCAAAACACCTTAGCAACCGCCTAGGAACACCTTATTAACCCCCTAGATTGCCCTAGCAACTGCCTAGCAACCATTCAGAACACATAAACAATAGTCTAGCAACGCCTTAAAAAAAAAAAAAACTTAGACTTAGAACACCATAGCAACCTCCTAACAACGCCTTAGTAACCACTCAGAACACCTTAGCACCTGCCTAGCAATGCCTTAGCAACCATTCAGAACACCATAGCAACTGTCCAGCAACACCTTATCAACGACTCAGAAGATACTGGCCACGGCCTAGCAAACATACAAAACCTAGCAACACCTTAGCAACAACCTAGAACATCTTGGCAACACCTCAGCAACCACCTAGCAGCCAATCAGAACATCTTAGCAACTGCCTAGCAACGCATTTGCAAACACTCAAAACAGCCTAGCAACTGCCTAGCAACCACTCAGAACACCCTAGCAACCACCTAGTAACGTCTTAGCATCCACCAAGCAATGACTTTTCAACGATCTAACAACCACTCAGAACACCTTAGCAACCACCTAGCAATGCCTTAGCAACCACTCAGAACACCCTAGCAACCACCTAGCAACACCTTAGCGACCACCTAGAGCACCCTAGCAACACCTTAGCAACCACTCAGAACACCCTAGCAACCGCCTAGCAACACCCTAGCGACCACCTAGAATACCCTAGCAACGCCCTAGCAACCACTCAGAACAACCTAGCAACCTTCTAGCAATACCTTAATAACTGCTCAGTGGTCAACTAGCAAACACTCAGAATATCCTAGCAACACCTTAATAACTACCTGGAACACCCTAGCAACGCCTCAGCAACCGCCGAGCAACCACTCAGAACACACTAGCAGCCGCCTCTCTCTCTCTCTCTCTCTCTCTCTCTCTCTCTCTCTCTTTCTCTCTCTCTTGGTTAAAACAAAGACACATTGTGCATTTCTGCTCCCTGTTGATAGTATGGAACTGTCCCAACACATTTTCTCCTCAGTGACCGGCTTCACAGAATCTGAGTCTCAGAGAGTTTAGCTTTGTAATTATGACCAGAACTTCTTCTTCTTGTAGATCATCCCTATTTCTGTCTGATTGTAGAATGACGGTGGTATGACATTTCAAATCACACTGTTTTCCAGCTGGTAAAAGGACATTTTGTTGGCATGGATTTTGATTCATGAAGGGTTAAGATAGCTTGGCTATTATTGTTTTTTATTACTGTTTGTTCCTGACCAAAATGTATCCATATATCACATCTGTGTCAGCCAGTCAATATTCAGTGGATTTTTTTTACCCTTCTTTCATTATATGCTACATAGCCTGTTCTCAGTCTGGCAGACACTATTGACAGACTGCAGTAGATTTCTTGATGTATCTACAGGAATGCCAGAGAGAGGAAGAAAAGACCCTTTACATTTTTTTGAGAATAGACAGATTAGCTTTAAGACAGACAGATTACCACCATTTTTTTCAAAAGAAAACTCAAAATGTTGTGTGCATTTTGGCCTTTCATTTACATGGAGATAATGTTTTGGGGTCCTGGACACACAAACTACTGGACTTTTACAGTTTTAAGTTCATTAAACTATCATAGGCTTGTTCAAAGCTTATTCAAGCTGTTACTGTCTTCTACAGTTCTTGCTTGTAGAAAACACTTTGTTCTTTATACAGCAAGAGTGTACATGCTAAGGGAACCCTACAGTAGGGAAAAAGTATATTCAGTATTATTTAATATTTTGAATTCAATGAATATTTTTTATTCTATTGAAATTAAATAATCAAGGGTGCTTTAAATTGTTCAAAAGTAGTAGTGAGAAACAAAATATAACTTTTATATGCATTTTTTGCTTGAAATGCACCATCTGACATTTTATGTATTGTTTTATTGTTGACGAAAAACCACTATGTCAAAGCAGAACCCACAACCCCATAGTCATTGTCATTGTACACATTAGCATTATATGCTTTTTGGCTCAAGCTTATGGGCCCTCCATAAAGCCTGATTTATATTTCTGCATTGAGTGATTGGCGGCAACCCAGTGGCGCAGTAGGTAGTGCTGTTGCCTCACAGCACGAACGTCGCTGGGTCGCAGGTTCGAACCTCGGCTGGGCTGGGTCAGTTGGCGTTTCTGTGTGGAGTTTGCATGTTCTCCCTGGGTTTGCGTGGGTTTCCTCCGGGTGCTCCGGTTTCCCCCACAGTCCAAAGACATGCAGTACAGGTGAATTGGGTAAGCTAAAATTGTCCATAGTGTATGAGTGTGAATGTGTGTGTGTGGAAGTTCCCAGAGATGGGTTGCGGCTGGAAGGGCATCCGCTGCGTAAAATCGTGCTGGATAAGTTGGCGGTTCATTCCGCTGTGGCGACCCCGCAAGGGACAAAGCCGACAAGAAAATGAATGAATAAGTGATTGGTGTGACCCACGATGCATTCCTTGCGTGTTGTCGTGCATTTATACTTCTGCATGCTGTTTGTGCTGCTCTGCAATAACACTTCTGAAACGCTAGCTGGCATCAGGTTTTTGTGTTCCTCTGTTTCGAGTTTCTTCACTGGTGTTTTGTTTTTTCTGAACGCTACCTTTATGTACAAGTAACTCAAACTCACTCATTTTGAGGTGGGAACTGGGGGACGTGCAACAACTTTAATCATAAGCTAAACACAAAACAAAACTTTCCATCTGGACCTCCTTCACAGGACTCAACACTTGTAAACACTCGCTTCATCGCGTTGGCGCTGCTCTCGGTCACGCCCACACTCTCAGCGATACCAAGCCGACCAATCACAGTGTTTGCGCTACGTGTTTTTGCAATGTGTATTTACATTTTTTGAGAAGTGTGCGTCAGTGTCGCGACGGCCACGGCGTCCACGTTCAGGCTGCGCCGGAGCATACGTGTGTGCTTGACGCAGAAGTAAAAATCAGCCTTAAGCCTGGTTTATACTTCTGCGTGCTGTTTGTGTTGCTATGCAATAACACTTCTGAAACGCCAGCTGGCAGCAGGCATTTATGTTCCTCTGTGTCGAGTTTCTTCGCAGGTGTTTTGTTTTTCTGAACGCTGCCTTTATGTACAAGTGGCTCAAACTCGCTTATTTTGAGGCGGGAACCAGCGGACATGCAACAACTTTAATCATAAGGTAAACACAAAACAATAGTGTCCATCTAGAGCTCCTACACGGGACTCGACATTTGTAAATGCTCACTCTATTGGGCCCACACGGCTCTCACCCCCGCCCACGCTCGTCAGCGATACCAAGTCGACCAATCACAGAGCTTGCGCTATGCGTCGTTGCGACATGTATAAAGTATAAATCAGCCTTTAAGTTTTAATGTCAAAAGCAAACAGGAGTATTTTGTGAAATGAGCTGCAAAACTATTATTCACACACACACAGGAACTGCATGTTTTTTGGCTCTACTTAAAATAATAATAAAAAAAAAAATTACGCCATAGACCAGTAAATGATGTGTACTTTGAGCTGAAACTACACATTTCCAGGGCATCTGAGATATACATACATAACATCTTGTAAAAAGGGCATAAAAGTTCACAATTATTATTGATCGGTTCTTCTAAACTCGTGTTTCCTGAAAAAATCCTGAAAAAAATTTCACACAAAAACATTCTACAAAAAAACATACACATGTATATATGCATGGAACTAATATTTATAACTTCAATAACAAACAAACAAAAAATATATACATAAACAAAAACACTTCTTATATACAACAGTATTTTAACTTGAAATGAAGAATAGATATTATCAGACAATAAATAATAATAATAATAATAATTCAAACACATACAAAAATATTATATATATATATATATATATATATATATATATATATATATATATATATATATATATATATATATATATATATATATATATATATACAATTAATTAATTAATGTTTTACTATATTAATATATTTGTAGGCCGTGCTATTTTAAACTGGAATTCGGAAGAAAGACACGAGCAATGCCGAGCAAGGTCACGTAATCAATTTAGAGAGAATACAAAAACTGATTAAATGTGTACCTTGAAATCACCGGAAGGTTTTTTTTTTTAATAAAAGTGCCTGCCAAATTCATGAAATAGGATAGTTTCTATGTGTATTTGTAAGGGAAATAAAAAAAAAAAAGATGACAGATAGACAGACAAAGAGTGGCAGAAGTAACAAAACGGGCGCTTTCATTTGTCTCCACTGCTTTTCCTCAGCTCAGTTTGATTAGCTCGAGGTGTGGACAAGGAGAGCGGACAAAAGGAGGAGGAATGCAAGGGCAGATCTGCTCTGCCCCTCTGCCTGTTACCCAATTAGAACAGGAGGCCACTGATAATAAGGGTTAATATGCAGAAAGACGGAGGGAGGAAAAAAAAAAAAAAAACATGAAGGTGTGTGTGTGTGAGAGAAAAAGTCTAAAGCAGAATAAGTAATTTTAGGCTACAACCTCCCATTCAAATTGGAAACTCATAAGATGAAGGCAAATAAACCGAATGGGTACATACTATTCACAGGTGTCTTTAACTAGATCGTGTTTTATAGCATTATATAAGTTTACTTTTTAAAAAGTTTTTCTATTAGATGGGATGTCTGTTAATAATGGAGTACAGCTGTCCAGGGTTGTCAGAGCGGTCTTAAGCAGTGTCTGAATTTACTTCCTATTCGCTACAGTATTTTGTAGTGATGTCCAAATTCTGATTGAAAGACTTCCTTCCCTACATTCATTCACTACTTTTTACCAGGGCTGTGCGATTAATTGAAGGCAATATTCAGGCAAATTTTGTCAGTAAATCCAGCTCTATGTAGAGAAATTTGCTCAGTTTATGAATATTAATGATCAATAATAACGAGTCATTATTAATTATTAATATTCTGAATTAACTTATTGTTAATTTGACTAAATAAATATAACAATGACTTTGTCTGCTCGTCTGAGCTCACTCTGTAATTATTTATTCATTTAGAAAGGGAATTATAACTACTTGTGCAGAAGATGAATAGTTTAGCAGTTTAATAAACTGGGTTTTAGCTGGTAGCCAGATCTATCATTTAAGTGACCTTTTCTGTGAGGCAAAATAAAGACAATCCAAAGTGGTTATAGCGTGATTTATTTGACTAGTCTAACATATAACAAACAAACGTATTTTAGTGGGTCTCTTTCTCACTTTTGTGCGAGTTTCTCTGATGCGTGGAAGATGGAGTCCTTAAGAAGTCCTTTTTAGCAGTAGTATCGTGATGCGTGGAGTTTTGCGATGCAGATTGGAGGATGCGCAAGACGCAAACTTTAAACTGAGTTTAATTTGCCGTAAAATAAGAACACCCCCCCCCCCCCCCCCCCCCCCCCCCAAACCCTTCAGGGGATTTCTAGAGACCTTCTTTCCGGGACCTTTCTGCCAGGCCTTAAAATGGGTTTTAACTACGGGTCAAGTCACACCCATTTTCTACTGACTGACCACTGGTTTCTAGTAATGTTTTGAGCGGGAGATTCTCTTTGTCTGTGGATCGCTGATATGCATAATGAGGATCCTCCCGAAACATACGAATGGACTTTAACTCTGAGCATTAAAGAATGCAAGCCATATAAGCTATTATCATGTTCTCAGCATCATGTGTTGTAAAATAGCGGGAGGAATGTAATGATACTAAACACGGCAGTCTAAACACACATTAGATAGCATCTAGGCATTTCTATACTATATAAGATCAAAAAGGACTTCGTTAGTGCCTGCATATACTATTTTAACTATTTTTGCTATAGGGCAGAGCATATAGATTACAAACACACATTACATATCATTTGGAGTGAGTTTTTGAGTCCTAATAGTTCTTTTCAATAGTGTGTGTGTGTGTGTGTGTGTGTGTGTGTGTGTGTGTGTGTGTGTGTGTGTGTGGTTGGGTGTTGAAAAAAAAAAAAGGGGGGGTGTCCTTTGGAATGTCTTGGGTTGCAAACGATGTCCACAAGGGAGGCTCTCTCTTCTCATCCCATCTGTAATACAGATTATGGACTAAAGAATGGATCCCCAGGGCCAACCAAGCAACCTGGGCAAACACAAAATGTCACACACAGGATCTCTACCACTAGACACCCTGGCACCTACGGTCATGAATGTCACACCAATAAGAAATATGGTATTTAGGGGGAATCCATTTCTTCAGCTGCGGCCCATCTGTTACATCTATAATCAGCTGTAAATCATCAGATGGAGCAGTGTTTACTTAACAGTCATAGTTCACTAACAAACTAAGCAAAAGATCACAAATGATTTAATCTGTGTTATCATGAAATTGAAGAAAATCATTCTGCATTTTGATCTGTTGCATCACTTCTCAGTGAACTATTGATCTGTGTTGCTGAAAGCATGGCAAAATACCACATTTAATAACATGTTTTTGTAACCAAGGATATATGCTGACAACAGGATGCGGATCCAAATGCAAGTTTTATTAAGGGAAGGTCAGGCAAGCAATGATCAATACAGGAGCAAACAGATGTATGAAGGCAATCCAGAATCGTAGTCAATATAGTAGGCAGATGGTCACAAGGATGGCAGCAGACAGGGAGAAACAGATAAACATAGCGAGGGTCCAAACACGGCAAGAACAAGACAAGGTAACGCTTAGAATTGTGACTATGAACAGGTAACAAGACTCGGCAACTGGAGTGAGTGTGTGTGCTGTTTATATACTGTGTGTAATCAGTCTTTGACAATCCTCCGGTGGTGTGTGTGCAATCAGTGGAGATGAGGAACATGTGTGTGTGTGAGCGGAGTGCATGTGTGGAGATGTAGTCCATTAGATGGTAGATTTGTAGTCCATAGTGTTTGTGTATGTAAACCAGCGATCTAAGGGGAGAAGATCGCTGGTGATCGTGACAGTTTTTTACTCTCAACTCACATCATAACTTCATTCCATGAGATGATTCTGTAGTTGTGTGTTTATCAGTCATGTTAAATCACTTGAAGCAGTTAAATGCTATGTTTTATCAACACGATCTCAGCAGTTTGTAACTTTTTGATTTAGTGGCTAATTTGTATGAATTCACACATTCTCATTTATAAAATATTTTACGATTTGATTATCCCCCAATGATGGTTGGATTTAGGGGAGGGGTTGGGTACCACGGCTCCTTTTTAAATTCATACATTTTCATTCGACCAAACAAGTACAAGTTTGTACAAATTAGCCATTAAACTGACACAATGTAAAGTAGTTATGTTTCCTCATGAGATCAGGCTGGCTATGTATGTGTCTTTTCTTTGTGGTGTATTTTCAGTTTCTGTATAAGAGTGCCCTCTGGTCTTTAGAAGAGATTTACTAGTGATTACAGAGCCATACTTTTCTAACAAGATGTGCATGAGAATCACAGACTTTACTCTATTGTGATCTTGATTTTATTTTAAATAATAACTTAGCCCTACTTTTTTTTTTATCCACAATCAGGGCTTTACATTAAGACCTGCCAACCCGCCAAATGCGGGTATATTTCAGTGGTGGTGGGAAAGACAGACACTCCCACTAGCCACTTTGGCTGGTTGAAAATAATTTTCCCGGATAATAATTCATAAAAGCAGGGTTCGACAATAAGGATGGTCCAATATGCATGCAAAGCCGATCTTAGAATTGAGAAGCAACACGACTGACAAAAATAATTGCGTTCGCGTGAGCAATAAAAAGGCAGATGAATACCGAATGAAAGGATGATCACTCGCGCTAACAGCTGAGGTGATGCGCGCGGCTGTTTAAAACGCGTGCGCGCTCTCATTTCCTTGTGTGAAGCAACTGTGTCTAGAAACACAGCTGATGTGATCTGTTCTCTTTCAAATAGACTAGACAAAATGTGATGAACATGCACCCTCAGTCTTGCTGCTTTCAACAGCTCCAGATTTGTATTTTTGTAAGCAGCACCAGTTGCTTTCACTTTAACCATTATTTGAACAGATTTTTTATGGGTCTAACGTTAACCGAGTGCGTTATAATCCTTTCATTATCACATGGTATGTTTTTTTTACCTGCTTTCTTTTGCATAATGTGGTTTAATTATCATTTTTTACAATAACATTGCTTTAATGGGAGATTACTCCCCATTTATGTGTAGTTAACTGGTGATCCTGGACCTTTAGCCAGGACAGATTACTGTGCATATGTTTTGTTAAATAAAAAGTATAGTAAACAGCTATATTTTGCTTGTTTTGACACATTTAATTTTAAAATTTCTGGCTAAGAAATAATTAATTGTTTATGTTTGTGGTCAGAGATAAATTTAGTTAATCCTTCATTTTGAGCTCTGAAAGTTATGTGAAATAAAAACTAATTGTAATACCATGAAACCATGACCCATTTGCTCATGAACGTTGAGCAAGCTCATACACGACACACAAAAAGTGAAATGAATGAGGCATTTGGCGATAACGCAAAATCTAAATCAAGTAATTTTAGCATGTTAAAGTCATATTTATGTGTATAAAATATATTTTCCCAACATATATACATTAAAATTGTGGCTAGTGAAAATGGCGAGTCGCTAGTAATGTTGGAAAACTACTTGCCACCGTGGCTGGTGATTAAAAAAGTTAATGTCAAGCCCTGCCACCAATGCACTCTGATCTATTCTCATTAAAATATATACATTTATGATTTCATTAAATTATTCATTCATTCATTTATTCATTTTCTATTTGGATTAGTCCCTTTATTAATCAGGGGTCGCCACAGCGGAAGGAAATGCCAACTTATCCAGCATATGTTTTACGCAGCGGATGCCCTTCCAGCTGCAACCCAACACTGGGAAACACCCACATACTCTTGCACACACTCACATACACTACGGCCAATTTAGCTTAATCAATTCACCTGCACTGCATGTTTTTGGACTGTAGGGGAAATCGGAGCACCCAGAGGAAACCCACGCAAACATGGGGAGAACATGCAAACTCCACAGAGAAATGCCAACTGACCCAGCCTTGCTACCCACATTTATGAATTACCTAAAAAAACATTATTGATAATAAATGTGAAAAAGACAATTAAAATTAAACATTTAATGTAGCCTCATCCTAAATTTAAAATAACCTTTTAGAAAATAGATTTTCTGAAAAACTAACAAACTAATAAACTCTAATAAACAGATGCATACCCATTAATGCTATGTAATGAGTATTGAATTATTTTAAAAGAAAAAACAACAGAAATGTATATTATCATGCAGTGAGACAGCATACAGCATATAGACAGTTCTCTCTCTCTCACACACACACACACACACACACACACACACACACACACACACACACACACACACACACACACACACACACACACACTTGTGCACAAATCTTTTTTCATTATTATACTTTTTTTTATTTATTAATAATATTATTATTCAAACAGTATATTATTTCTTTATTTCTACCCTACCCCTACTACTCAACCCAAGATACGTTTTCAACACATTTCAAATATATTCATTCATTCAGTTTGTTCTGGCTTGCTTGGTTTGGGATGCTATAGAAGCGCTATAGAAATAAAGATGAATTTAATTTGATTAAAGATGAATTTAATAAAAATTGTCATTTATGAGTCAACATTTACTGCTATTGCTATGCTTGTGGGGACATTTTGTAGGGTACACACCTGATCATATGTGTATGGCAAAAAAAATGCTGAAAAGTTATTTTTCTTTCTTTCTTTCTTTCTTTCTTTCTTTCTTTCTTTCTTTCTTTCTTTCTTTCTTTCTTTTCTTTTCTTTCTTCTTTCTTTTCTTTCTTTCTTTCTTTCTTTCTTTCTTTCTTTCTTCTAAATCTTGATTTATCACCCAGCACCAGCTGACAGCAGCAGACTTTGCTATCTAGGTATTCACATTAGCTGTGTCCAAAAGTTGCATACTTCCATACTAAATAGTACGGTAAACACAGTATGCCAGCCGAGTAGTATGTCAGAATTTATTGTATTTGAAAAAAAAAGTATGTGAGAAGTACCAGCCTGATCTCACGAGGAAACGTAAGTATTTTACGTTTTGTCAGTTTAGTGGTTAATTCGTACGAATTTGTACAAGTTGAGTTGTACAAAAATGTATGATTTTAAAAAGGAGGCGTGAAACCCAACCCCACCCCTAACCCCAACCGTCATTGGGTGATGAGCAAATTGTAATAAATTGTACGGATTAGATTGTTTGAATTCATACGAATCAAGCTGCGGTCACACTAGAGTTTGTGCATGCGAAATTCTGTCATACAGCTCTGCGAAAAGGGGCGGGATTAAACAAGATGATTAGACATTAAAAAAAGCAAGCGATCGGTCCATGTTTTAAATTTCTGTCCAGAGAGGTCATGTTTTGTTCCTCGGTTGGTATCACGCAATCATGTGATGAGTTTTCGCAGGTCATAGTTCACCAAGCTTGAACTTTCCAACGCAGCGAAATACGAAACTTGCTGCACGACCTTACGTTTCCGGTCTGACGCATTCGTGTGCGTATGAATGGAAGTGTTTGGAGAGAGAAGTGCAGTGTGACCGCAGCTTTAGCCACTAAAACAAAAAGTTATGAATTGCCATGGGATTGCATTGGAAGTACCCTGATGACCTACTAATTCCCGCAAGATTCTGAAGTGTGCATCCGATGCACGCTGAACTTGCCCATGACGCCCTGTGAGAGAATTCATGAATGGGAGTGAAGCGCTGCAACTCATGTGAGTAGGGATGGCAGATGTAGTACTTCCGTGTTCCATTCATACTATTCACATTCATACTGTACTTTTCTAATGGTCGAGTAGTACATTTATATTCAATTGCTGTACCTACTGAGCAGTAGGCGGTTTCGGACGCAACCATTTCTCCCTAACACACCTAATATAACTGTTCAGCTAATTAGTAGAGGCGGTAAAGCCTGAATTGCTTGTGACATTTAAAAAAGTGCAGTGGTTGCCTCCAGGACAGGTTGTTAATTTTATATAAGATCCACACAGTAAAAGCCTTAAAGTTTACAAAGAATCTTTTAGTCATTTTAGGTCTTGAGCTTTATGCCACTTTCCCAAATGCTCCACCTTTACAAACACGTTCAAAGCTGAAAATTAATGGCCTTCCGATTGGTTGCTTGTCATTTCACACTGAGATTCAAAACACATCTGACGTATCCGGTGCAGGGAAGCTAATTATTAATTCATGAGCCCGCACAGAATGCATTTGAATATTAATGTGGACCTTTTTTTGTGGCATGCATAAAGATACATGAGGGGGATATGTGGGGGGGATTTGTGTTTTTAAAAGCATGCAGACAGGTGAGAGCAGTCAAGTGGAAGATAAGCGCCAGCGGGTTTTGATTAAGAGAAGGTAGAAAGAAGAGGGACAGAAAGTAAACACTTTAAGTAGGATGCCTGAATAGTGTGCTAAAGTCTCATTGCTATTTAAGTCAAGTGTTTTGTCTTGTAAGTGTTGTATGAAAAAGTTTATGGTTTAGTTGACAATTGCATTTTTAATCACTTTTTTTTTTCTTTTCTTCCTTTTAACTTTTCTCAAGTTGTCATTGAAAGCAAAATGAGTCATTGTGATGTAATGCTCTGCTGTCTTTTATTTTTTTATCAGGACAGAAATCACAACTCCATATAGTTCACTTGATTGTTATTTATTTTATTATTTACTTTGTTATTTTTTGGGACTTGTTCATTGGAAGGGGCCAATCGAATGGGTCAAAATGAGAGACTGTACCTATTAGCTTCATCCAATAGTTTATAATAGTGTCTAGCCCAGTAGTGACTTTCATTCCCTTCCTTTCTATTTTCTTTCAATTTATTTCTTCTCACAATCTACCAGCCATCCGCTGTTCTCTTCTGCCTGTTTTCTCTTCCATTCTCCATAGTTTTTATTATTTTTATTTAGTTCTGAGGTGTTCATTTATCAATGTCAGAGCAGAAGCCTTATACTCACCAGACTAGCATTTATTGATTATTCTCTCCAAAAAAACAATCCCAAAATCCTGAGAGGACCCAAATTGCAAGCGAACAAAAACAAATAAAAATTGTAAACATTAGGTAGAGTATAATTTGGCTTTTGCATGTGAAGAGGTCTTAGATTATGAGCAAACAGAGGGGAGGAACAGATATACTGTATAGCACAATGACAGGCAGACTGAAAAGTTAGTTTTTCTATCAAAGAAAATATTTGCTTGATTCCACAACATGTTCACAATATTTTTAAATAGTTAACTTATTAATTGTGTTTAAATACTGACAATTAAGTAGTTATTTAAATTAATCACTTACCAATGTAAAATAAATAAATACAGTACAAAAAATGTGTACAAAAACAATGACAAAAAAAAATGTACCTGTTTTGCTGTGTTAACATAAAAATGTTGGCTTATTTTGAGAAAAAATAAGATAATATAATCAATCAATCAATAATTTAATCTATCTATCTATCTATCTATCTATCTATCTATCTATCTATCTATCTATCTATCTATCTATCTATCTATCTATCTATCTATCTATCATCTATCTATCTATCTATCTATCTATCTATCTATCTATCTATCTATCTATCTATCTATCTATCTATCTATCTATCTTCCATTATTTCAGCATGCTGCTGTTAGTCAAATAACTTACAGATGTGCAGAAATCAGCAAGTTTCTTTTGAAGTGCCTTAAAATGTAACATTAATTATTTTGTTTAGTTTTCTTTTAGAATTATCAGGCTCAAGATGGTGGATTGGCTTTGATCGAGTATTGTTGCCATGATAATTTGCGCTACATGGCCACTGGTGCCACTGGCCGGCATGGGCCCTATGACAACATTATTGAACAGTCTCGACAAAAGTGAAAAGAGGGGGGCTTGGCGTGGATTGATTGGGCCCCCTAATAATAACCCCAAAATGGAGAGGGCCCTTAAAAACTTCTCTACACGGCTTACAGTTTTAGAAACTTTGAGCTAATCCCAGAGTACGTAACATGTTTTGCAACAGGCTTCAGGATGAGAGGGTGTAGTCTTGAGTAAATAGCATTAAAGAGGGTAGATCACCCAATCCACATTCAAGTGTTTAGTAATGATAACAATTTCTATAATAACAAGGCTTTTTAATGCAGGTGTGTGCAAACCTGGGCTGCGTCCGAAATCACATTATTCCTATAGTACGCTAAAGTAGTGTGTCTGAATTTATAAAAATACTAAAAACAGTATGTGAGAAGTACCCAGATCACCTACTACTTCTGGCAAGTTTCTCATGATGCACCACAAGAGAATTCATGAATGTGAAGCGACGCAACTGACGCAGGTAAGTCAAGTAATCATGACAAAAGTGCGAATGCAGTACAACCGATTTCCATTCATACTACTTACATTCATACTGTATAGAACGTACTTTTCTACTGGACAAATAGTATGTTTAAATTTAAATGCATTACCTACTTAATATGCAATTTGATCCTGAAGGGTTACTATCCAGCTGTGTTGTCCTGCACAAGCAAAGGCTTGATTACCAGGTTTGTTTATTTATGGCCCATTTCCACTAAGTGGTACAGTACGGTACGGGTCAGTACGAGTCACTTTTATGAGGCTAGCGTTTCCACTGCCAAAAGGGCACAAATGGTGTACGACACAATGTACATGGCGTAGTGTAAGACAGAAAGTTTTAATCAATGTCATTCTCGCTCAAGGAAATGTCAAAGTAAATATGTAGGGGATGTTCATATATCATATGAGAAGGACTTCTCACAAAATAGATGCTTTAAACTCATAAATACTTGTGTAGAATGTGTATAATTGTTCATGATTAACCTTTCTATGAACATGACTTGATTATAACTGCAAATCAATGATAAAATTAGCCTACTGTAACGTCTGCAATGATAAATTACAATTAACGTTATAAATGCAACATACATAAATACATAGGCGATATGTTACCTATTACAGAAAAACTACACACAGCATACATTTAGGCCTTATTTGGGTTCAAAAACAACACGCAACATATAGACAGTGCAAACTTCTCATCTGTATCTTTAATCTTCACCAGCACATGTAGCCTCTTATTAGAGAGTAATTATGTCATTCCGAGTTGATAATAGTCCAAAAGGTGACGATAATAGCTAAACATGGCAGTTTGTTCATCTTTTATGTTGCTGAAAAAAAAAAAATTGCTCCTTTGTTTTTTCGAGCTTCACTCTCATGTTTGTTAGTTTCTGAAAGCATCAGTTGTCAATAAATCACACGCACGTTATTATCATCAGCTCAAGAGGTTTGTTATTTCAAATTTAGATGCACAATCGCGAAGTCTCTGGAGAAAGCAAAACCGCTCGCACTTTTAGACGGCCTCGTAAAACAAAACAGGACACGCTTTGGCTTTTTGGCTGTTCATCAAGACGACGACAAGGTTTGTTTGAGCTCAGGTTGACCATGGTTCGTTATTATATGTATATATAATTACGGTGTAATGTCTCTGCTGTGTCTTTAAACATGGCAGTTCTTTGTTTTCATTCTCCTAGCTTGTTGCAGGAGCGAGTGACGTATCTCTGTAAACCAATAGTGTTCAGCTGCATGTCTAGCTCCACCTTTGGAAGGGTACCTAAAAAGTGGTACGGTTCGCTTTTAGGTACCCTTTGACAGTGGAAACGGCCATAAAAGCATACCAAACCAAACCATATCGTACCGTACCACTCAGTGGAAACGGGTCATTTGGGTAGGAGATAAAACAAGCAGGACAGCAGCTCTTCAGGAGCAGGACTGGACACTAGCTGGGTTTTCATCACCCTGTGTTAATGACTATTTTGAAGTTAGAAATTGGAAATAATAAGAATAAAATCTGACCTACAGTAGCAACTAGTGACTCTACATCCATGAGGCACACCCATTATGCTTGCCTTGTTTGCTGTTGGTTACTAGGTTAACAATATTACAGTCAGCTTTTCTAACAACTTGATCAAAACACACCCCATTCACATTTAACATTTGTTTATTTTTTATTTATTTATTATGTTGGCTTCACTTCAGGGATGGAAACCTGTCTACTGGATTTATCAAATGCAGACTGGTTCATTTATTTAGTTTGCAGGACTATGCATGCATGTTGCCCTCTTTCCCATTCGTATTCAGGCTGTCTTTCTCTGTCCAATTCTTTCGTAGTCTCCTTTATACTGCTGGGGATTCCAGACAGCACTTGATTTGCCAAAGGTTTTAATGTAAAACTGATGTGCAAAGTTATGTCATGAAAAAAAAAAAAAAAGAAATATGAAAAAAGTTTGGAATTCATAATCTTCTAAGTGCAAATGTTTTTTTTTTTGTTTTTTTTTGAAGGAGGATACAAGTGTACAGATACATTTAAGACAAACATGCTCCTAACAAAATAAAACAAGCGCAGAAATATTTCATAAGGACATGGGGATTAAATAAATAAATAAATAAATAAATAAATAAATAAATAAATAAACACTGAACCTGTGCAGATCAAAATGGAATGTCATGCATTTTTCTATGAATTTTTATATTTCACATTTGCAACAGCAAAATAGCTTAGTATAATTATTCAGCAACATTTTTTTGAAACCTTATCTTTAATCTTTCCATTTTGTTGACATTTTTTTGCCACAAGCTCCTGTTAATTCCTAACCATGCTGACAGGTGAATAGTGCTGAACCAGAAATCTGAATAAATTGCTCCTATGTGGACAGTGTTTAATGAGCTATAAAGACTGAGGCTTGAATATGAGCTCATTGTGATTTGATAGGAGTTTACCAGAAGAAAGGATATTTTTAATATTTATATATTTTTGACAACCAAGACCAGTCTCACTCCCACACACATGCCCAAACACTGAAAACAGGTGATTTCTCGAGACCTATTGCCTCTGATCTCTCATTATATGCTGACCTTAATCAAGCAGTGAAATTCACTCAGAACAATAACAGAGCACAAACCCTCACATGGATAATGAGAAGATTCCAATTCCCCGGATTCTTCTTCTTTCTTTTCTTTATGTAAGACATGATTATACTGTAGTGAGTGATCTGTCATGCAAGAAATAAATGCATCTACATAATTATATGGTGAGGATCTGCGAACTGTAATATAACTCAGATCAAACAGTGAAAACCAATGAAGTTTGTAATCTAAGAAGCATTAGATCAGCAAAATTAGATACTTTTGATGCTTGTTTAAAAGAGTTTCTATTATTATTATTATCATTATTATTAGTAGTAGTAGTTGTAGTAGTAGTATTAATATGTAGCTAATATGTATACTTATTTAACTATTAAATATTTGAAAATAATTAACCTCTTATAATGATATTAATATTATTATTTGAATTGTTACAACACTTTAGATATGACACTGAGCTTATCTTCGTTCTAATCTCTACTTTTAACCTTTGCTTAATGCTGTTTGAGACAGCCAATCAGATATTGAGCAGTGAGGTTTACATTATGTCAGGAAATGCATGTAGTGTAAACAGCAGGTAGTGAAAGGTAACGTTAAGTAAAATAAGTATTAAATGTCAAAAGACGGTTACCTGCTGTCCGCCCAGTGACAGTGACGCAGCAAATATGTGTGAGATATTTGAATAAGAGTGTTAATCTGGGTTTTAGGAATGTACATTGTGAAACGTCTGTGTCACAACCTGTGTCTTCCTCGTGTGTTTGTTTTCGTCATGTGACCATCCCCATGTGCTCCTTTGCTCTAGTTCCCGCCATCATTATGTTCATCACCTCCACCTGTGTCTCACCCCTGTATGTAATCTGTTTCATCATATCCTGTGTATTTAAGTTCCTGCATTCTGTTAGTTCCTCATCCGGTATTCTCCCTGTTGATGTCTGTCTTCACACCATGTTCTTCCTGTGTTCATCTCTGTAAGTGTTGTTAATAAATATACGTGTTTTGATAATCCTGATATCCTTTGCCTTTCTGTTGTAAACCCAGGCGTTACATAATACCGGACCCAAAAGGAAAAATTGACGGCGTGCTTTCTCGTCGTTTTATTTTCATAGTCTTTTTGCCCCCAGTGTGTTATTTTCCTCTCTGTCGTGTTTCTTCCCTATGGATTCAATTTACACTCCCAAATTCCTCATCATCATGATGAAGCAGGGGGAAAGCAGCCTCGAGGACCATACAGACAACGTCCTGTTCCTAGCGGAACAATCCAATTGGCCGGATGACGTGCTCTGAGTGTTCTACAACTCCAATTTGAACACCGCTTGCAGAGCATGGTTGTCCGAAGATGGTCCTCGGGGCAATCTCGCTGCCTATGTGGAGTGGACGCTGGTGAGGAACTGACCATCGTTTGACGTCAGTGCCACTCCTGACCCAGTGACCATCCCAACCATCTGCAGGGAGCGTACGCCAGAGCCCACCGCAGACGGAGAGCCACCTGTGGTGTGTGAGCCATCGCCATCAAGAGCGACAGAGTGGAACACCACCGAGCAGGAGGAGCTCAACCGACAGTCTAACTAGGTGTGTGAGCCGGCAACAACGCTGAATGTGGGAGTCCTGGTGGACAACGAGGGACCGAGTGAGAGTCTGCCCACCAACCCACAGCAGAGGGTGAGCTATCACTAGACCCTGAAGTGCTGCTCATCGACTTCTGGAGCGAAGTCATACCCCTCCCGCTGTTCCCAGACAGCCCTCCAGCCCCGTTCATCCTGGAGGACAATAGCTCCAGGGTCATGAGCAGCACTCCACCTGACCCACTTCTCCTCCTTGGTTCCTCCCTCCGTTGACTCCACCCTGGGCCGTCCTCCTGGCTGTGTCCTGGGTCCTCCTCATGCTTCACCTCCCTTCCTGACTCCTTTTTCCTGTGACTCCTCCCTGGCCTCCTCCTCTGTTCCACGTCCTCCAACTCACCTCCTGGCTCCTTCCTCCTGTGACTCCTCCTTGGCTACCTCCTCTTTTCCACGCACTCCAATTCCTCTCCTGGTTTCTCCCTCACAGACTCTCCTCTCACCCCCTCCTTTTGTTTAGGTGCGAGGGCGCACCTTTTAAAGGGAGGGGGAGAGGGGTACTGTCACAACCTGTCTTCCTCGTGTGTTTGTTTTCATCATGTGACCATCCCCATGTGCTCCTTTGTTCTAGTTTCCACCATCATTGTTCACCACCTCTACCTGTGTCTCACCCCTGCATGTAATCCGTGTCATCATCTCCTGTGTAATGAAGTCTCTGCATTTTGTTAGTTGATAATCCATGCAAGTTTAACCAGGGAAAGACAGGAACATGCAGGTAGTCCAAAGAGTAGTTGAAGTCACAGGCGACAAAACAACACAAACAATAAACAAAACAAGGGTCAAAAACACAGTAAAGCAAGACAAGAATAATGCTTCATAATGCTCACTTACAGGAAACAAGACTCAGCCAGAGTCAAAATGCAGCTGCCAGAGTTCTTACCAGATCTAGAAAATATGATCATATCACCCCAATTGTATCCTCCTTACACTGGCTGCCTGTTAAGTTTCGTATTGAATTTAAAATATTACTCCTTACCTATAAAGCTATAAATAACCTAGCTCCTGTATATCTAACCAACCTCCTGTCTTGCTACAACCCAACCCGCTCTTTACGATCTCAAAACTCAGGGCTTCTGGTAGTACCTAGAATATCAAAGTCGAGTAAAGGAGGCAGAGCCTTCTCATTTATGGCCCCTAAACTCTGGAATAGCCTTCCTGATAATGTCCGAGGCTCAGACACACTCTCGCTCTTCAAAACTAGATTAAAGACCTATCTTTTTAGCAAAGCATACACTTAGTGCATTACATAGCGGTATGACGCATGATGTGCCCCACACATGATTTTGCTTCTCGTTTATATACACTATGAACAGCAGCTACGCTAATTATTCTCCTTATTCTGTATTTCCACCTGGGGGTACTCATCTCGAGGCCCTTAGACTATGCAGTGCCACTGACGCGATCCGAGACCAGCGACGAGCAGATCCCAAGGTTTTCTGGACCAGGCCGTATCCTGAGCAGCTGCTGTGGTGGTCATCATGGAGTGAGAGCATGAGACTGACTCCTGTGATGCTCCAAGGACAGACGAGTCTTCACTGAGGTCCAGTTTCCTGCGCCTAGACTGCAGCTCTGCACAAGACGTTTGGCCATAGGAGAAATGGTCATGCCCAACTGAGCCAGGTTTCTGTCGAGGTTTTTTAAAATCTTCGTTTTTGCCATTTGGTGAAGTTTTTTCCTTACCGCTGTCGCCACTGGCTTGCATGGTTCGGGATCTGTAGAGCTGCGCATCGATGGATTTGCTATTCAGTGTTTGGACTCTAAGTAGTGATTATTAACCCACACTGAACAGAGCTAAACTGAACTGAACTTTATCTCTGAAAACTGACACTGTTTAAATTCAGTATAATCTTACATGTGAAGCTGCTTTGACACAATCTGCATTGTATAAGCGCTATACAAATAAAGATGAATTGAATTAAATTGAAGTGTGTGTGTAATCAGGGGGTGATCTGGATCTGGTGTGTGAGTGAGGTGTATGATGGGATATATAGTTCAGTTTGAGGCAGATATGTAATTAGGTAAATTATAGAGAATGCTCTCCAGCGATCTGCAAATACTAGACCACTGGTGATTATAATCTCAAATGTATTTATATTCATAAGCATTTTCTAAGCCTCAAAGAAGATTGAATTAACTGAACAGCCAAATAATTGAAGTTTAATAATGTAGGCTTATAAACTGTTCTGACAGTACTACTGTTCATTTTTTTAGTATTGTGTAATAAAGATCTGATGACTCCCTAACCATCAGGAAGAAGGATGTGGAGAACCTATAAATCTTTTTTTTATTCTAAGAACCTATGAGTTTGGTTAAAAAAATATGTATATATAAAACAAATTTGCACTGGTAGTCCCTTGTAGCAACTATTGCCGAGCAAGTCAACCAGCGAGGGCAAAGTATCCAGACCTGGTCCTCTCTCGTCTTCTACTGCTGTCTCTTCTCCTTTTAAGTTTCAGAGCTCCTCTGTGAGACTCTAGGCAGGTGGTGCACACAGGTGACAGTCGTTAACGCTCATGCCACCAGCCTCAACTCCTCTCGCAGCTCTCAGCCCCGCTCCATTCACCACACATTGTCCATCAGTGGTTTATGATAATTATTATAAGGTCTTAGTTATTAATACGGTTATGCACTTACATTTAATTACTTTATCTTCATAAATGCCTGCCTTTCTGTTTTTGATCTTATTATTGTAATATTTGTGCATGTTAACTGTTTGTGCTCAATTATCTGTATAAAATCATGCTGCATAAGTGCAAAACTATCGTCTAAATAGTAGAATGCCTACATAAGCACCTTACTCATCTTTATTCATCTCGCAGTCATGAATGTCGGAAGGCAGAAGGATTGTTAAATGACAGTAATGTTTGGTCTGAAGTCTCGGGGGAGGCTCCGTCAGGATCTGATGTCTCTTTGATGTTCTTTCACTTGTTATTGTGAAAAGCTGGCCATCAGATTTGTGGGTGAAACATGACAGGTTGCGATATCGTCACTGAATGTAGAAAACTGAGTGTATTAGGGCCTTTAACAGTTCATATATCTGATGTGTCATTTCAGTAAATGTGATGAAGATTGCTACATTGCTACCAATCACAGGCTACATTAGATCTTGTGCTGCAAATAAAACTTTGTGCGTTTGCTGATCAGCTTTCAATCTCAACCCCATGTTGCCATCAGTGCGTAACACATCTGATTTTTGCTGTGAGCCTGTCAGCAAAATATCCATGTTGTTGGATTTAGAGGGACAGAGTGGAGGAAAGAAAAGAAGACCCCAAAATTAAATGTGAAATGTGTAGTTTGGTGAAGGTGAAATGTTGTGATGATCTGCTTGTCATCATTGTTTTTTACTTCCCAGCTTGAAAAAGTATTTGTAGCACCCTCTCTATTTTTTGAGAATGGCCTTGGACTAATTAATTAAAACAGACTAAATTGTGGTTTGATCCCAAAAAAGAAATCCATAGCATGGTACAAATTCAGAAAAAAAATACACACAACCAACCTGGTACAGAATTCACTTCCCAAATGTACTTAAATATATATAAATGTTTTAAAATAAAGCTTTTCATTTTTCTCTTTTTTTAAATCTCAAATATACATAAAAAAATAACATTTAATTTAGCCCAATTTGGTCCATATCAAATGAATGGAGAAACAAATGAACCCCATTGCAGGCCTGTGTCGGTGCTTGTGCTCATAGTGGCATAAAACACATTTGCCCCTCGCCCAAAGGGCAAATAAACATCATTTTACCGGAGCCCAGGGAATATTCCAGAACCGGAGTTACAGTCCTTGATGGAATAGGGGAGAGTCTGCAGGGTGTGTTACGTCCAACGTTGCCAGAGAAACCACTGGGATGTCCGGGTTTGTTGATGATACACAACAGGCTACAAGCACACAGATTTTAAATTTCAGTCAGCCAGCCCGAGGGCTTCCGGTTAATTGTCATCCTATACAAAATCGCCACATTTAAGATCTGATTTCTTAGAAAAAAACAACGATGTTCACTTCCTGTGGTGCGTTTCCCAAAACCATCGTTAGCCAACTAAGGTCGCAAGTTCTGTCGTTACAAACATAGTTGGTTGATTTGCAGTTTCCCAAATCCATCATTCCAACGAACATTCGCAAACTTCATCGCAAACTTGAGCACTTGAAACTACACCTCTGAAGCTGTAGTTAGGAACATAGTTCCTGGCTGTGTTTTATTCCCACTTATC
>LR812525.1:67882414-68022414 GCA_903798195.1 Danio kyathit | reverse complement strand
ATGTGAATAATGTAATGTAATGTGTTTGTATACATATATATATATATATACAGTTGAAGTCAGAATTATTAGCCCCCCTTTGATTTTTTTATTTCTCTTTTTTAAATATTTCCCAAACAATGTTTAACAGAGCAAGGAAATTTTCACGGTATGTCTGATGAATTTTTTTTCTTCTGGAGAAAGTCTTATTTGTTTTATTTCGGCTAGAATAAAAGCAGTTTTAATTTTTTAAAACCCATTTTAAGGTCAAAATTATTAGCCCCTTTAAGCTATTTTTTTTTTTTTTTCGATAGTCGACAGAACATTATGCAATAACTTGCGTATTTAACCTGCCTAGTAAACTTATTAAGCCAGTTAAGCCTTTAAATGTAAAAACATCAAATGTAAAAAAAAATATCTTGTCAAATATTATTTACTGTCATCATGGCAAAGATAAAAAAAAAATCAGTTATTAGAAATGAGATATTAAAATTATTATGTTTAGAAATGTGTTGAAGAAACTCTGTTAAACAGAAATTGGGGAAAAATAAACAGGGTAGCTAATGATTCAGGGGGGCTAATAATTCTGACTTCAACTCTGTATATATATTATTTGTGTATGGCCATACATCCAAAGCGCTTCACAATCATGAGGGGGGGGTCTCTCCACACCACCACCAGTGTGCAGCATCCACTAGGATGATGCGACGGAAGCAATAGGACAACGGCGCCAGTGCGCGCACCACACACAAGCTATAGGTGAAGTGGAGACACAGTGATAGAGCAAACTCGGTGGATGGGGATAATTGGGAGGCCATTATGGGTAAGAGTCGATGGAAGGGAATTTGGCCAGGACACCGGTGTTACACCCCTATTCTTTACAAGAAATGCCATGGGATTTTTAATGACCACATAGATTCAGGACCTCAATTTAACGTCTCAAAATAAAGTGTTTACAGGCAACATTTGAATATGATTATGAGCTTTGATTGTTAGTTTGAAGTATTGTTTGAATTAGGTGAAGTTTAAAAGCAGCAGTTACTAAATTTCAACATCAGGAAAAGAATTCACTGCACTTCACAACTTTACTCCAAAATGTATTAAACATTTTTTTCCTCCTTGTTTGTAATTCTACAAACAATATGAATGGGCTGCCAGGTCATAGTAAGAAATCAAGTGAGTAGGGCTTTAGTCAGGGTGGTGACCTGGTCACTCTTAAGGAGATCTAGCATTTTTATGATGGAAGCGGAAAAATTACAGAACAACCATATTTGCAGAACTTCACCAATCAGGACTGTATAGTAGAAGATTAGAGGCAACCATTCAGGAAACTGTCTAGAGGAAACCATGCATTGCTTACTACATGGTCTGTACAATACTGACAGTGAACTGGCAGACTAGTCAGGATTAATGAAAACATCCTTAATGAAAACCTCATTGAGCAACGGTTCATCAACATAACAACAAGCCTAAAAACACAGTTAAGATTACAAAGAAGTAGCTACAGGATCACTCTCTAAATATCCTTGAGTGGCCTAGCCAGTACCCACACTTGAACATTTCTGAAGAGATCTGAAAATCTGAAAATAATGGGTTGGAGAGGTACTGCAAAGAAAAAAAAAATGCTAAAAAAGTTGCCCAAAATAGCATCATACTCAAAAACAAGTGAGGCTGTAAATGGAGCCAAAGTGCTTCAGCAAAGTATTGAGCAAAGACTGAATATTTCTGCAGTGACAATGTGATATTTTTTGTTTTGTTATTTATTTTCAACAAATTAGCAAATATTTTAATCAAATGCCTTTCACATTGTATTGTTTATGTAATTTAAAATTAAGTGAAATTTATTTATAAACTAATTTCGAGAGGACCACGTGATTATGATTGAACACGGCTGGTTCTGCATTAACTATGTATGATCCACCAATCAGACGATTCCCAACACACTATACAGAGCCAGGGTTTCTCACTACAGTCATCTTCGATTTGAAGAATCCCCCCTTTCACCCCTACTTCTCCACCTTTCCCTTCATAGGGCAGCACGGTGGCCCAGTGATTAACACTGTTGCCTCACAGCAAGAATGTCACCGGTTCTAGTCCTTTACCAGGCCAGCTGTCGTTTCTGTGCAGAGTTAGCATGTTCTTCCCGTGCTCGCGTGGGTTTCCCCCGGTTTCTCCGCTTTCCTCCCACATTCTAAAAACATGCACTACAAGTTAATTGATCAATCTAAATTTAGCACTACAGTCAAACTCTAATCCAACAGCATATCTCTTCATAGCAATCATTTTCTGTGATCAGCTCTTATCAAAAAGGAGGAGTTCTCGAGATCTACCTGAGCTCAAAGTTCCCCTCTCGCCCTGCAAACGGGAGGGAGCCCAGGGCTCGAGGATCTTATGAGCTCAGGGCTCTCTCCCGGGACAGCATGCCAAACTTGCTTTATAATCAATCAATCAATCATCAGCTAAGTGTGAACTCTTGAAATATGGATTTAACAAAATATGGATAAAGTAAAGTATTGTGAATACTCTCCAGATACACTGTACATTTGATTAATTGAATAGTTGTATTGCGTTACGACTATTTTTTCTAGTATTGTGTTGGTTCCCCTTTCACTGCTAAAGAACTCATGACCTGTCAAAACATGGACTCCACTAGATCCCTGAAGGTGTGCTGTGGTATCTAGCACCAAGGTGTAAACATGTTAAAGTAATTTAAGCCCTGTAAGTTGCAAGGTTGCAAGCCTCCATGGAGCATACTTGCTTGTTCAGCACATGCCACATATGCTTGATTGGAATGAGTTCTGGGTGACTTTGGAGGCCAAGTCAAAACCTCACACTCATTCTTCTGCTCCTCTAGCCATTCCTGGACCATTTTTGCTTTTTGGCAGAGCACATTATCCTGCTAAAAGATGCCATATCCATTGTTGTTAACTCCCAATTGGCCTACAGAACTTTAAAAACTGTGACATTACTTCCTCGGTGGTCATTTTGTTGACTTGTGTAGTACAGAGCTGTGTGTGTTAAAATGTATGTGTAAGGGGATTTAAGCAATTTGTGAATACTGTTTGCTTTGTGTTTGTTTTGTGTTTGACCCATTGCCTCTTTGACACTGATTTATGGGATGCCCTTTAAACATGGTAGCTTGTCTCTGTAAATAGTTTGTAAATATTGTAAATACTAGATTGGAATAGTAAGGAGTTTCATGACAATTTATTTGTGAAAACCTTTTGATCTGCCCTAGATGGAAAAAGGGGGCCCGTCCGCGTCACAAACCCAGAAAAAAAAATTAAGAACAGTGGCAATAACATATATTACTTATATAAATGTATATGAATATACCTACTGAATATATCACATACACTATATTCACCATAATTTTGACTATATACAGTTGAGGTCAGAATTATTAGACCCCCTGAATTATTAGACCCCTTGTTTATTTTTCCCCAATTTCTGTTTAAAAGAGAGAATATTTTTTTAACACATTTCTAAACACAATAGTTTTAATAACTCATTTCTAATAACTGATATATTTTATCTTTGCCATGATGACAATACATAATATTTTACTAGATATTTTTTCAAGACACTTCTGTACAGTTGTGACATTTAAAGGCTTAAATAGGTTAACTAGGCAGGTTAGGGTAATTAGGCAAGTTTTTGTATTTTGATGGTTTGTTCTGGAGACATTCAAAAAAAAATTATAGCTTAAAGGGTCACGAAACACCAAAACACATTTTTGATATGTGTCCCACGCTGCTATAAACACTATTAGGACACATATATTGCACTAAAAAGTGAAAATTGGTTGTTTTTGCGTTATTTTGAGCAAATTCGTTCTTCCGGTTTGAAACGAATTTTTGAAGCTGCGTCACGGCCATGAGATACTTAGGTGTAAATCCAGCCTGGAGAGTGGCTGTCTGTCCTTTCGAGAACATTGTGACGTTTCTGAGTGTGCGGCATTAATTCATGACAAAGACGTGCTTCAAACCAATCAGCGCGCTCTATTGGGTATGACGCGAAACTTCATGTTTGTAATGAACATTTTTTACCCGAGAGCTTTTTGCATCTGGAAATGATGAAATCCGGATTTGCCGCTCGTCTCCTTTTAAAAAAGACACAGCTCCAGTTTGATTGTCTGTCTACAGATTTGGTAAGTGTGTGTGATCAATGCCCTTTGTTTAACCCAGATTGCAAAGATAGTTTGTATCGTCAGCAGAGCTTTTTCAATTTTTAAAGACATGCCATAGTCAAAATGATTTAGTTACTAAGTTTACAGTATGTTAATATCACTGCAATATTATAGTACAATATTATAGACTGAAAGATCCGCTGTAAATGCTGCTCTCCGAGTGTAAATATGTTAACACAAACTATTACCGTCGTGCAGGATTTTCGCCACATTTTGTGACAGGATAGTCTATAAACACACGGCTTTCTGACGCTACCTACCGAGTACATAAGTTACAGAGAAATGCGGAGGATTTTTTTCTCCCATTCGCCGTGCGGTATCAAACATACTGCGTCTGTGTGTTTGTTTTGCCTGTGAAACTCAGCGCATGCCCAAATGGAAATGCCCTTCTTTGCAAGTCCTTCCCTCTTTCCCTCCCCCGACACTCCCAGAGCTGGACATGCCCACTTTCCTCAAACTAGTGTGAAAACACTCTGCTGAGACAGGGGGTTTCGTGGCCCTTTAAAGAGGCTAATAATTTTGACCTTAAAATGTTTATTAAAAATTCAAAACTGCTTTTATTCTAAACAAAATAAAACAAATAAGACTTTCTCTAGAAAAAAAAATGTCAGACATACTGTGAAAAATACCTTGCTCTGTTAAATATAATTTGGGAAATATTTAAAAAAGAAAAAAAAAATCAAAGCGGGGCTAATAATCCTGACTTCAACTGTACAGTATATATATGGTCAAGATGATTCAAATTCCCAGATGAGCTTGTGTTGTTAATTTCAGCAGTTGCTATCTAGGAATATCATACTTTGGAATGTCATGATTGGCCAATAATAGAGACCCACGTAATAATCGGTGTTTTCACTTCACCTGTCAGTACTCATAATGCTTATATATGATAATACTAACACATCTAGCAATGCGATTTCATTGTCCAATACAACACGTACAAAGGCCAGACATTTGAACAGTAGTCTATTACATCGACCCCTTTTTAATTGCTTGTTTTATTGTTATTTGAAACTTAATGCTCACTAAATCTAATATTGCTCACAACAAATGGAAAAGTGTGGGTTCAGTCCAAGAACAGCTGCTTCACATGATATAATGGTTGAGTCAAAAACAAAACACTCAAAGCTCTAATGCATAATAGACATGACTGTATGAGTCACGATTGAAGCTGAGCTATAGTCAGCATACAAACACCTGCAACATCACATCAACTGAATTAAAAAAAATAAATAACACAGTACACTGTTGTAACCAGGGATGGATGCTGACAACAGGATGCGGATCCAAATGCAGGTTTATTTAAAGGGATGGTCAGACAAGCAATGATCAGTACAGGAGCAAACAGATGTATGAGGACAATCCAGAGTCGTAGTCAATATAACAGGCAAAAGGTCACAGGGATGGCAGCAGACAGGCAGAAACAGAGAATCAAGGCGAGGGTCCAAACACGACAAAGACAAAACAAGGAAACGCTTAGAATTGACACTGTGAACAGATGAACAAGACTCGGCAACTGGAGAGTGTGTGTTTGCTGTTTATATACTGTGTGTAATCAGTCCTTGAGCGGTTACAGCTGTGGATGTAATCAGTGAAGATGTGGAACCGGTTGTGTGTGATGTCAGAGTATGCATGTATGGGGGATGTAGTCCATATGATGGTGGATTTGTAGTCCATGGGTGTTTGTGCATGTAAACCAGCGATCTAAGGGGAGAAGATCGCTGGTGATTGTGACAACTGTATACAACTGACTCATCCAGTGTTGCAAAGCTTTATCAGTCATTTTATAAAAAGAGAAACCATTTAGTCGTCAAGCCATATAAATTATATATAACACTTTATCCAACAAAGTAAAAACATATAAACATAAATAATCAACTTCATTATTTATAAATAATCTAAAACTATTTAAGATTTATTCATAGCTTCATATTGTTGAGTTAATTCAATATATGGTAAATAACTATAAGTGTGTATAATAACTGAAAGTGCATCATTACAAGAAGCAATATAATGTTTGGTAAGTTGTACATAAATTCTAACTTTACCTACAAAGGCTCATTCTGAAAGCGTAGCCCTATACATTACTGGAGATCACAAATGATGTGGCCAAAGGAACATATGACTGTATTTCATCTTTAAAACAAATGCTACGGGGTGGTATGACACCGTTCCTTTTCTCGTATACCAGCTGACCAGTTTTACGATTTTACCGCTTTTTTTTTCCAGTTTGTCCAATATTTCGACACGTGCATTGACGGATTTGAGACGCAGAGTGGAGTTGACCGCGACAATGGGCATCAAGTCCTGTGAAGAACGGTTCTAGAAAGCAGATAAGACATAAACAAAAGCCAAAAATTAAAACAAACAAGTAAATAACAGGGTGAGAATGTGGTAAAATCTAAAAATGTGGTAAAAATCAGGCTGCCGCAAGAGCTTTCACTACAATGTGGGTTGAGCTTAAGGAAAGGGGTGGGTGGGTTGGTCAGTCTGTGTTTTTGAAAACACTATTGGTTGGGTTTAGGGAAAAGAAAGGGTGGGGCGATCAGTCAGTCGGCCTCTGGTGGATTTACGTGAGAACAGCAGGCTCAAATGGCACTCGCAAGAGAAATTTGAGATCTGAAAAAGAATACACAGCAGCCTCTAACAAAAAACTGAAAAAAACGTAGCTCTTGGGACGTATTTTGCTGTCTCCAGAAATGTATATAGGGGTATGTAATCAGAATGAGTCCAGGTTGAACTTTACTGTTAAAAAATTTCCATAGAATTTACAGTAACTGACTGGCAACAGTTTGTCCACAATTAACTGTATATCAAACTTACAACAACAATTCCGTAATAATATGTGCAGTAGAATTTATTTAGCTGTAAATGCATTTACAGTGTTGTTTATATATTAACTTTAAAATATACAGTATTTTTAGTCTTTTTATCTGTAAAATATTTTCAATAACGCAATAGAAATAACTCAAAATTAATAGTCTTTCCTTTTTTTTCCTATTTACTGCAAAACAGTCCAAATTGTAAATTACTGTACTTTCTATGATTGACCAGATTTCATGCTCATTCATTCATGCATTCATTCATTTTACTGTATTTTGATTCACAGCAAAAATACAGTTTTAATGAGTTCAATAAGATAGTTCCCGCATTGAAACTTTAAAATACAGTAACATATGGCCATACAATAAAATGCAATTCATAGTACAGTTAAATACTGTGTAATTTCCAAACACCATTAAAACTGTTGTTCATTACATGCATGTAATCCTTTTTTATGATTAACATAACTGCTAATATTCCCTTTGCTATTAAGTTGATACCTAATTACTAGTTTTAATGCTTACCAAATGCATAATTCTGGACTCTTATAATGGTTGCAAATGGTTACTTAAGTATGGTTACAGTTTATGTAAAAGTAGGTGTCATTATTACAGTGTTACAGTACAATTCATTTAACTACTGAGTGACAGTGATTAATTACATCTGCTTAGACGGTTAGAGTTAGTATGCAGTTTAGATTTAGAGGTAGTTGACACGAAAACATGAAATTATGCATAACCAATTGTAATTACTATAGCAAATAGATCGAACATGTGTAACATTAAATGTGTTTTAACTATTTTTATCTCTATTACATAATGTTGTTTTTGGTTTAATTTGTACATATAATTTTTTATTAATATCTACATAACCATATATATTTTAGGTTGTCCAGGGACAACAGATGAAAAATAGCCTTCTGGCTAATTCTGGTGCATTTGCAGAAATGCTAATTAATGTACACTGTCCCTGCCAAATACACAAATAAAATAAAAAATAAAAATAAACAAGGACATTAATAACCTGTTACCTAAAGTGTTACTGTACTATTAATTTGAATGAATCTTTAAAGTTGCTCTGCAGAATAATTTATTATTATTTATTTATTTCAAATATAGTTTAGAATTTTATTTTTGTTGTAAATGTTATTGTTTCATTTCAGTTTATTCAGCATGCTAGTTAATCGTTTATCAATCCAGATATAAGCAGTTCAACAAAAGACAAAAAGGTTGACATTTAGGTAAATGCAGTTCAGTGAAGATTCAGTTTAGGTCAATACATTGTAAATATCTGTTCAATTACTATTAAAATCAAAATTCAGTTCAGTGAAGATTCAATTTAGGTCAACAAAGTGTGAATATCTGTGCAATTACAGGTAAAAATCTGAGTTTGGTTCAGTGAAGATTCAATTTAGATCAATACAGTGTGGATATCTGTGCAATTACAGGTAAAAATCCGAATTCAGTTCAGTGAAGATTCAATTTAAGTCAATAAAGTGTGAATATCAGTGCAATTACAGGTAAAAATCTGAATTCAGTTCAGTGAAGATTCAGTTTAGATCAATACATTGTCAATATCTGTTCAATACAGGTAAAAATCTGAATTCAGATCAGTAAAGATTTAATTTAGGTCAATAGAGTGTGAATATATGTGCAATTTTAGGTAAAAATCTAAATTTAGTTAAATGAAAATTACATTTAGGTCAATAAAATGTGAATATCTGTGCAATTGCGGTTAAAAACCTAAATTCAGTTAAGTTAAGATAAGATACAATTTAGGTCAATAAAGTCTGAATATCTGTGCAATTACAGGTAATTTTTTTTATTTTTATTTAGTTCAGTGAAGATTCAATTTAGGTCAGTAAAGTGTGACTATCTGTGCAATTACAATTAAAATCTAAATTCAGTTCAGTGAAACTTCAATTTAAGTTAATACATTGTGAATATCTGTTCAATAACAGGTAAAAATCGGAATTTGGTTCAGTGAAGATTCAATTTAGGTTAATATAGTTTGAATATCTGTCCAAATACAGGTAAAAAAACGAATTTGGTTCAGTGAAGATTCAATTTAGGTCAATAAAGTGTCAATATATGTGCAATTGCAGGTACAAATGTAAATTTAGTTCTGTAAAAATTCAATTTCAGTAAACAAAGTTTGATTATCTGTGTAATTACAAGTAAAAAAATCTAAATTCAGTTCAGTGAAAATTCAGTTTATGTCAACACAGTGTGAATATCTGTGCAATTGCAGGCAAAAATCTAAATTCAGTTCAGTGAAAATTGAATTTATATCAATACAGTGTCAATATGCAATTACAGTTAAATGTATAATACTGATAAACATTAAATGTTGTATACCCAATGCTAATAACACCAGAAGTTATCCTATCTGACATGGTTGTCTTTTGCAAAATCACGCAGTGACAATACTTTTTTTTTTTTTTAACTATACTCTATCAGCAAATAAGATGCAGTCATACCACCCAAGTCAAATCTGCAGAGGCACAAGATAAATGTGTGAAAGTCTTCCAAAAAATGAAAAACCATGTGCTGTTTGAAATGTTGATCTGAACCCAAATGTGTTGATATAGTAATTACTTCAGAGGGTCACACTAAGAGGGCAAATGAGAGATGAGACGGAGGGTAGAGAGGCAGAAATCTTCCATCCGAAAGCTTCAGGACTGATTCAGTAATGATACCCTCAGAGGGTGCACATGAGTCTAATGAGCAAAATGTAAATGATGCCTCCAAATTAGCAGGGAAATATCAGAAAAGGCTTACAGGAAAGCCACGGTGGCGGGCAAAATATATATTTTCTTCCTTCATCTCTCCTTCATTCTGCCCCTATCTCTCGTTTTCTCTCTCTCCCTGAAGCTGAATTGATGCTGCTATCTCAGGGAATTATTTTATCAAAGCCACTTTCATCCCTCTCTCCTCCTAACAAAACTGCTGAGTATCACATTAAATTCTTAGTGTTTCAGACACATTGTTTTGAAAGTGTGGGGGTTTGGTGACCCCGGGGGGCACAGCACAACAACATTAGAGAAGCAAACAAATGCTGACAACACAGCTGCATTAACCCGCAACACAGAATTAACAAAATGAAACACATTGAAAATTATACACCTCAGAATACAATCTTACGCTTAATGTACTGTGTTTAAGGAGTTGATAAAACAATGTAATAGTAGTGGCTGCCAAGCTTAGAAGCAAACAAAATCTAAATGCCAACTCTAATTCTAAATAAATGATACACAAGCAAGCTAGCAAATAAATTAATTATCAATAAGCAAATTAATAAATTAACTAATTAATTAACTATGTTTTATGTATATATTTATTTTTTATTTTTTTATTTTTACAAAACATATTTTTTTTTACAAATATTATTTATTATCCAGTCTATAGCTCTTCAATCATATGTGTTTGTTCATAAATAAAATAAAATATTGTTATTGTTAAATTATCGTTTAAAAATTTAAATAAAATAAAATAAAAATGATTTGTGTTGGGGCAACATAAAGGAATTAACCCATTTAGAGCCACCTGCAACTATAGTTTAATAATAATTTTCCTTTTATGAGTAATTGTCTACATGTTATCCATGTTTAATTTCTTAATGACATGCAAGCAATCAACCAAATAAAAAAATAAAAAATAATAAGAAAGAAAAGAAGGAATTGATTTACTTCCTGTCACATGAGACCTTCAACTTCCTACCCCTAATTTCAGGATGCAAAATGGAGGCAAACCTTCCAAATAAAGGCAATTTTCATGATACTAAAAATAATATGTTGCTCACAAATGTACATAAACATAATCATGAAGGTCTCTAGATTCATTCATTCATTTTCTTTTCGGCTTAGTCCCTTTATTAATCCGGGGTTGCCACAGCAGAATGAACCGGCAATTTATCCAGTATATGTTTTACACAGCAGATGCCCATCCAGCCGCAACCCATCTCTGGGAAACATCCATACACACTCATTCACACTCATACACTACGGACAATTTAGCCTACCCAATTCACCTGTACCACTTGTCTTTGGACTGTGGGGGAAACCAGAGCACCTGGAGGAAACCCACGCCAACGGAGGGAGAACATGCAAACTCCACACAGAAACACCAACTGACTCAGCCGAGGCTCGAACCAGCAATCTTCTTGCTGTGAGGAGACAGCACCTACTGCACCACTGCGTCACTGTCTCTAGATTCATCAAAACAAAATACATCTTTCAAGAGATCTATAGAGTTTTCTGTATACTTTGCCAAATGTTCAAGCGTCAACTAAATATGCCGGTGGGCAAATACCTTTTAAATACATAAATGATGGGAAATTAGGGGATAATGTGTTAATAAGTTAATAAATCGAAGTTATTGGTCTTGTTTAATGATTTTTGCTGTCATAATACCCCATCTAAACATAACTTAACCTTTTAACTGATATCTTTACTTAAGGTAGAGACACAGAAAAATCCTCAGAGTTAAATTACATTTCCCACTGGTCCCACTCCTACAAAGAGTTAAAATAACACTGGAGCAGAGTTAAAGTGCTGAGTGAACAGAGATTAAGGAACTCCTGCTATTAAAAAGCAGAATCTCTAAAGACAAACACAACCAAATTCAGTCACAACCTTAGGCCCTTCTGTCCACACAAACATGGGTATTGTCTAAATTGCAGCTTTTTTCTACACAAAAGCACAGTATCAGGTCACTGAAACCCACATTTTTGAAAACTTTTGTCAGGGTGTTTTCTAGAAAATTGAGAAAAAAAAAAAAAAACATTGTTTACAAAAAATACCTGTGTACGTGTGGGCATGGCTTTAACTCAACTGCAACTCTCTCTCTCTCAAAATCTCAGCTCATTGGGATCATTAAACAACTCCTCAAGCAGAATCAGCAGCTTTACTTATTACTAAGCTGTCTGACTATTTGTGTCAGATGTTTACAAAAGTCTGTAGTGAGAAAATATTTTAGTTAGAGTACTTTTTCATCTTTTGACACACAGTAGTCTGTTGGAGGAAACTAGTGTGTGCTTATTCACTTTAATGTATTCAAATGGATTAGTTTGATATTCATGAAATTATATGATCTATCATTTTCGGGGGTTCATATCAAATGGTTTTCAAATTCTAAACATAATACATGTATTTATGAATATGAATTGGTCTTTTGAAAGCAGTCATTTTGAGTTAGAATGCCAAATGTTTTCCTCCTATTTAAATTTTACATTGACAACATATTTGCCCACTGGCAACTACAGTTGCTGTATATTCAAATACAATTTTCTTGAAAAAAAAATCAAAAACCTAGAGAAAATAAATGCAAAACATGTTCATATAGGACACTACAGTATTAACAAGGCTACATGCATCAAACTATTTTTTAAAAAAGTTGGGCATAACTCTTTTTAGTTTTTACATTTAAGTGGACTTAATATAAAACATTTAAGCTGCCAAAAAATAAATAAATAAAAAAAATAAAGAATTGTGTTTTTCAGCTATTTTTAAATAAGCAGCAACCATATATTTAAGTGTATATTATGAAATACAGTGCTATAAAAATATAAATGATTTAATAGATACATTATTAATTACATTGGTATTAAATTGTATAATAAAATTCAGGAATTCAAATAAGCTAAGGGGGAAAACATCACGTATCGTCATGTATCTCCTTCATCTATACTCATTGTTCATGTTTTGTAATCATCCTGGTCTCACATCAATGCAGTGTCTCTCTCTCAGACCACTCAAGCTTTGTTTTGCCTTCCTGCTGAATGTATAGGGCCGCCTGTCAAACCTGAGGCTAAAGTACCTCCATCAGCCCCTATGGGAAGGTGAGTAATGCATCGCCTTAATGGCCCTTCTGGGTCAGGTCTGGATGGGGATCAGTCGCTCCCTAAGAGAACAACCATCTTTCTCTACCCATAAAAAAGGGCTATGGAAAGAATGACAAAGGGAGAAACTCAGTGTCAACAGAAGACAGTTTGATGGATAGATACGTTTTTAGAAATATTACTGACGACATATGAGAGAAATAATTAATTCATTCATTCATTTTCCTTTGGTTTAGTCCCTTATTTATCACAGTGGAATGAACCGCCAACTTATCCAGCATACGTTTTACACAGTGGATGCCATTCCAGCTGCCATCCAGTAGTGGGAAACACTCATACACCCTCATTCACACACACACACACATACACTATATGGCCAATTGAGTTTATTAAATTTACCTAGAGCACATGTTTTTGGACTGTGGGGGAAACAGGAGCACCCGGAGGAAACCCACGCGAATATGAGGAGAATATGTAAACTCCACACAGATATGCCTACTGACCCAGCCGAGGCTCGAACCAGTGACCTTCTTGCTGTGAGGCGACAGTGCTAACCACTGAGCCACTGTGCTACCCGAGAGAAATAATGTAAACAAAAATAAAATGAAAACATTCAGTTTTCATTTAACTACATTAAAAAACGACTTTTGATGCTGGTTTAAACTCCTTATTTATTATGAGTTGAACCAACACAATTCATATTTCTGGGGAAGGACAACTTAATTGTTTTATGTTCAATCCACTTAAATTTGAAAAAAAAAAAAAACTATTAAGTTTAATCTATTTAAACTTAATCGATTTGCATTGGGACAACATAAAGGAATTGTGTGGAACCCTGCATTTTTACAGTGTTTTATAGAACTAAGATAATATTGCCGTTTGTTCAAACTACTTATTTAAAACGAGCTGAAACAACACAATTCATGAATTTTTTTTGGGACAACTTAATTGTTTTATCCATTTAATCGGTAATAGTTAACTTAATCAATGTGTTTTGGGACAACATGAATGAGAAGTGTGTGAACCCTGCATTTTTTTACAGAGTACATCACCACTAGTTTCCTGCCTGTCTTACATGGTGTAATGTTTCACAATTTTAAATATTTTTATGTTTTTTATATTGGTATTATTATTTCCTTTATAAATTTTAATTTCAATTTAATGTTTTCATGTAATATTTTAGGCTGCTTGTTTATAATCAACCAAGGCTTAGTTAAGTAAAGTCAAGTTGCTTTAATTTCTTTAGTGCTTTAAACAATGTAAATTGTATCAAAGCCTCTTTACAAGGGTGAACAGCCAAATAATAAAAGTCAGATGAGAAAATGGCTAATTTTTGGAACATATTCAATATATCAGGCATGCAGCAGAATATTAGTAGAACGTTGGTGTAGTTGCATTTAGTTAAAGAAACGATTAAGTTCAGTTTAATACAAACTGTCATTTGCAAAACCCTTTTGACTAGAATTACATTTCACCGTATTTCACTTTATGTCATTTCTGCCAATGCTAGTTCAACTTGAATTTGCTATAAAAAGTCATATTATAGAGACAGAAAAAAAAATCTATGTAAAATTCATGAGCACTTCACATGAATGCAAATATACTGACTCAATGAATCTCTCATAAATCACTTATTATTAATACATTATTTAAAATGGGAGATATGTCTTAATTATTGAATCATATTTAAGACTGTAATACAGATTTGAGTAAAACATTGCAAATTACACAGAGATCCCTGGTAAAAATCTCTCTTTTTAATATAACTGGTGCTTGGTAACTTTTAAAACTTGCAGTTTCAGTATAAAACAAGATTGTTCTGCTATATGCTTCAAGTGCTAATTAACTAACATTAATTGTACCCATTTTCCATACATAGTGAACATAAAACAGGCTTTATTCAAAATTGTCCCTCATACTCGCACGTAAAAGAAAATGTGTAATTATATGATTACATCATTTCCCTAACAGTCTATTATCTGATTTATGTGGTAACATTTACTATCAATATTGCACAAGGGCAAAATATTTCCCCACACAAATTTTAAAACGGTATTGGTCAGACAATTTTTGATGTGCTGCTTTGACACAATCTGCATTGTAAAAAAAATGTGTTGAGATATCGGAAGCTGTTAGATACTGTACTTCTGTGTAAGATGTATAACATGTTTTACAACTGTGTATTCAATACAAACAAAAGACCAAGTCTGCCTGGCAAAATCTCACTATGTGACTGCATCTTTAATTAAGAATTACGTTAAATCTGACTAATTCAATTCATAATGAAACCATGTGCATCTTCTGTGTTCTATGCAATTATTTGTTCTGTGTGATTATGTTTTGTTCATATTTTTGTCATGTGTGCCATTTTGTAACACAAGTGTCACAAAGCAGTTAACAGCATGTGTGTTTGTGTTTTTGTGAGAAAATACAGCTCATGACACAACTGGGTCCATTTTACTCATGTGCCCTTGGATATTTCTCAGACTGATAACCGGATGGCTGACAGGAAATTATTTGCAGGCGAGTATTATGTAGCCATGACAGTCTCTATTATCGCATTAGTCAGGGGCTAAAATAAAATAAAAATGCCCTCCTTTTACCTACACCCTGAAAAAAAAAAAAAAATCAGTACACATTTATACACTTGTTGGCTTGTAAATGGTTGCATATGGGGAAAACTGAATTACCAAGGAACAGTCTACCAGACTTCGGAAAAAAATACACTACTGTACCTGACAAAAGTCTTGTTGCCTATCCAAGTTTTAGGAATAACAAATAATACCTTGACTTCTAGTTGATCATGCCTTGATTTTTAATTATTTAAATAGGACAGTAAGGTCTGACTTAGATAAAAGTCTTGTCACTTAACAGAAATAATGTACAGTATAGAATATAAAGTCATGGTGCAGTGGGAAAAGAATAAACATTGTGTATGACTCCCATGAGCTTGGACGACTGCATCCATACATTTCTGCAACGACTCAAATCACTTATACTTAGATAAAGTCATCTGGAATGGCATAGAAAGCGTTCTTGCAGGACTCTCAGAGTTCATCAAGATTCTTTGGATTCATCTTCAATGCCTCCTCCTTCATCTTACCCCAGACATGCTCAATAATGTTCATTACTGATGACTGGGCTGGCCAATCCTGAAACACATTAACCTTTTTTGCTTTTAAGAACTTTGATGTGGGGGCTGAAGTATGAGAAGGAGCGCTATCCTGCTGAAGAATTTGCCCTCTCCTGTGGTTTGTAATGTAATGGGCAGCACAAATGTCTTGATACCTCAGGCTGTTGATGTTACCATCCACTCTGCAGATCTGTCACATGCCCCTATACTAAATGTAACCCCAAACCATGATTTTTTCTTCACCAAACTTGACTGATTTCTATAAGAATCTTGGGTCCATGCAGGTTCCAATAGGTCTTCTGCAGTATTTGTGATGATTGGGATGCAGTTCAACAGATGATTCATCTGAAAAATTTACCTTCTACCACTTTTGCAAATGATGAACTAGAAGTCAAGTTTTTATTTGTTGCTCTTACAACTAGGATCAACGACAAGAGTTTTGTCAGGTTGTGTAATTATTTTAAGTGGTGACACACATGAAAGGACATTCACTCACTGTGTGATGGAGATGCAAACAATGCCTCTGAAATTCATGAAATTGGAGAAAAAAGACCTCATACACGTTCTTGTCTTACATTTGTATCATATGATGTAGTTAAAAATTTCACACTGGCAACAAGAAAAAACATTACACGAGAGCTGGTGTTGTCTTTAATAGCATTAGAGCAAATGTGATTCTTATATTGTGTTATATTTTACATAACATTTTGTAGCTTTTTGCAAAATTTTCCAACATACAGTAATTAGTGTTTTGAACAATTTAGGTTAAAAAATGAATAGTTTGCACTGCTGAGCGAATCCCTGGTACAACCCTCCCTACTCTTCAAGAGCTGTATATATCCAGAGTAAGCAGAAGGGCTGCCAAAATCACTCTGGACCCCCCACACCCAGCACACTGTCTCTTTACCTTCTGATCGACACCACAGAGCACTGTGCACCAGAACAGCCCGACACAGAAACCATATCCATCTCATGAACACTTTATGATAGTAATTGTGATACAAACATCACTACTTTTTATACACATATACACTTATTTATTTAATCGCATACTGTACTTTACATGCCAATTTGCATATAAAAGCTACACATATAGCATTGCATATAGTAATATGTCTGTACTTACACTTGTCAATTTGTATATTTGCATTCACTACTTATGTTTATTTTTGAAATATAATTATTATCTGTTATTGTCTCTGTCTTTCTGTTGTACTGTTAAAGCTCTGTCACAAAATCAAATGTCATATCGTCACATTGGAATTATAAGGTTCTATCTGCGTTCTGAATGATTTTGAGATATTGAGCTTCAAAGTTTTTGCATTCCATAGCAAATAATATGTGTGTAACATTTGTTTTTTTTTCTTTTTGAAATAAAAAGTCTTAAAATGTAAACAACTTATAAAAAAACATCCCATAATGTAAATAAGTTGTCAATTAATAAGAATGTCAATAACTAAATTTTGACAAAAATGTCAGATAGAACCTTATAATTCTAAGGTGACGATATGTGTGAACATACCTGGAAATAAAGCTCTTTCTGATTCTGATTATAATCTAATTATTGGCAAATGTATTATGCAATTAATTTGTGAATATTTTATTTAATTAATTGCCTCATCATTAAATTAGTTGCATTACAATTGTAAATAAATTGAACCCTCTAATACAAAAAACAAACCCTGTATCTACATAAATTACAAAACGATTGGGGAAAAAATTGTGCTAGATTAAAAGGTTAGTAGTTTTTTTTTTTTTTTTTTTTTTTTTGTTAATGTGAGATATTGGTACCCTTTATGCATTATAGATGTCTAATAAAATATGATGTTGTCATTCTGGCATATTTATTTGTTGTCAACTTTACACAAAATAAAAGTTATTTTGTCATCTAACTTCAAACCCCTTCCTAACAATACAGAATAAACCAGAACAAGTTTGGAAATATGGATAGTTTGAAGCTTATCAGAGTCTGTGCCCATCATTATACAGTTTCTGTGAAATCTGTCAATGCCATCTATTCTCGATCTACAGACTGGATCTGATTTTGACTATAAGGGTCAGTTCCACTGGAATGCAAATTGGGGCAAAATTCCAAGCAAATGTCATGTAATGTATTCCAGCCATAACCTCGCAACCAAACCTCTGTCTGTTATCTGTTCAGTCACTGAGAAGAAATGGCCCTCAGTCCTGATCATGACATATCAGAAAGACAAGGCTGTGTTTTGAAAGACCTCCAAGCAAAAAAATACATTTTTATCAGAAGGTCAAATAGAGGGAAGGTAGATAGAGATATGACAGAGTCAAGCGACTGCAGGGTCATCTTGTGTATTTACCCCTATAAAGTTTATACATTATCCAGTCTGGTATCATGAGAAAACAGAACTATTTTACCTGTTGGCAGAAAAGTGGCTAACATGATTTAATTATTTTGTAGCGGAATTAACTAAATTTATGAATATTATTGATTAATAATAACAAGTTATTATTAATTATGAACATTCATAATTAACTTATAGTTAATTTAACAAAATAAATATAACAATGACAATTCACTCGCTTGTCTGATTGGACTCTTTATTTGTTCATTTATTTAGAAAGGGAATTATAGCCTACTTCTTGTAAAGTAGGATATACAGTAGTCATTCATTCATTCATTTTGTTTTTGGCTTCGAGTTGCCACAGCAGAGTGAACCACTAACTTATCCAGCATATGTTTTACGCAGCGGATGCCCTTCCAGATGCAACCCATCACTGGAAAACACCCATACACTCTCATTCACACATATACTACGGACAATTTTAGCTTACCCAATTCACCTATGTCTTTGGACTTTTGGGGGAAACCAGAACACCCGGAGGAAACCCACACGAACACAGGGAGAACATGCAAACTCCACACAGAAATGCCAACTGACCCACCTGAGAGTCGAACCAGCTACCTTCTTGCTGTGAGGCGACAGTGCTACCCACTGCACCATCACTTCGCCAATGTAGGATAGCTTAAGAAGTTTAATCAAACTTTAATAAGCTGGCAGACAAAGACAATCCAAAGTGGTTATAGCGGAATTTATTGACTAGTCTAACACATATAATGAAACACAACATAACAACAAAAACATAGTAAACATAGAAAAAAAAAAGTAAGGAAATAAAGAGTTTAGATAAAAGAATGGCAAATCTAACTAGTATGTAAACACCTTAAAAGGGGCACAGCGTATACGCATGACTAATAATACCTGTATTTCTGGGTCTTGTCTCTTCCTGTTACTTTTCTTTGATGCTTGGAAGATGGTCTTCGTCTTTTAAGAAGCCCTTTGTCATTTGCGTGAAGTTTGATCGGAGGTTACGCACGGCACAAACTTTAAACTAAGTTATAATTTGCCGGAAAATAAGAAACATGGACTCAGGTGAGTCACGCAGTACAGAAACAGGCCTTTCCTTGTGTCGGTGACCTTCTGCAATGATTTGTGGGTGTAGCAGGTATTTAAAGGTATTGGTCAGGTCAATCACAGTCTCTCCTGGCTGACCAATAGTGAGAGAGGAAAAGGCGTGCAGGAAACTTTCTTTGTTCCTCCTCGCTGCTTTGTACCGTCCCCAGACAGACAGACAAAACTTTAACTCATGGTTTGAAATTACACCAAGCAAACAAGCACTGTTGCCAACTATTTTCAACGAAAAGGCGATAAACTCTGCCCGAAAAGTCGCTAGATTACGTCATACATTAATTTGCATATTACTGACGTCATCACGTTCTACCATTTCTGTTTGTTTAACAGCCTATGGTCAATAAAGGGGTATTTATATTTGCACTACGCTTTATGTAAGCATGTCAATTTAACAAAACGTATTGCTGTTTGAATACAGTACATAATTATAGATGTGTAGTTAATTTGCAGTAATCTCTCAGACATATTAAACTCAGACAAGTTCTGAAACTCTCACTTAAAATATCTGTGATTGTGAACAAGAGAAGAATAAACGGTCAAATTAATTTGTTAAAATAAAGGAGAAGCAGATCAGTTTCACTGTACAATGGAAATACCTTCAAACTGCCGGTGCTAAATCATTTGATCTCGGTACACAGAGGGGTAATCTGCTGTCAGGCTGCAGGTGGGAGAGACTGCTGTACAAGGACTGGGCTGCCTGTCAGTGCTCTGAGGCAAGGGAGGGGCCGGCTGCATCACCCACAGCTCGTTGAGAAGAGTAGGGACGGTACAGTAATGGACAAACGACAATCTATAAAAATCTCCAGTAACACAAAAAAGTCGCTAAATTTGTCGCTAGTCGCTTTTTTTAAAAAATTTGTCGCTAGGGGGGTCTGAAAAGTCGCTAAATCTAGCGACAAATTCGCTAAGTTGGCAACACTGCAAACAAGTTATCATCTTATGTGCTAGATCATGAGCTAGAATTATGTACGTAGAAGAATGACACCAAACATGACACTTTTAGAAATTCATAAAACATAATTCATGCATTCTTAGTTTGTCTAATGTCCTGAAAAGGGCAATTTTAAGTGTAAGAATTAAGAAAGAATAAAGGGAGAGAATACATGGGTTACAAACACTACATGTACTTAGGACAGAATTTTGAGATTTCTATAAGTCCATTTCAATATTGCGTGTGTTTGTGAAAGTTTGTGGGTGCCAAGATGGAGGGGGGGGTGGCTTTGAAGACCAGGACAGGCTGGCTCTGGCCACCATCTTGGTATATAAGATGTCACAGAGTGACTTTACTCTCAGACATTTTGGAGCTGGGACTCATAAAAGTCATTTTAGCAGTAAAACATATCTACTCTGGGCAGTACTTAAGATATAGCACATACCTTGTAGTTTAAACCTATGACAGCGACATGGTGGCTCAGTGGTCAACACACAGCAAGAAGGTTGCTGTTTTAAGTTCCGGCTAGGCCTGTTGGCATTTCTGTGTGGAGTTTTTTTCATGTTCTCCCAGTGTCCATGTAGGATTCCTCTGGGTGCTTCAGTTTCCCCCACAGTGCAAAGACATGCGCTATAGGTGAATTGAATAAACTAAATTGGTCGTAGTGTATGAGTGTGTATAAATGTTTCCCAGTACTGAGTTGCAGCTGGAATGGCATCCGCTGTGTGAAACATATGCTGGATAAGTTGGCAGTTCATTCCACTTTAACAACCCCGGAACAGATCAGGGTAACGGATCTGGCATATCAGAGGAGGGAGAGATGTCGCAAACTAAAGTGACAAGAGGAGGGCGGGGGATAGGGACAAAAAGTGCAGGGGGAGGGAGGGGGTATCGCAGAAAAAACTGAAGAGTGGGGGGGTGTAGTGTCACGAACAAAAGTGAACAAGGTTGGGAAGTTGTGGAAGAAAGTGAAGAGCCGGGAGGGCGGGTGTGCATATGAGGAGGGGGATCAGTAAAGTGAGGCGCTGGATCCGGATCCGGCTTGTTCCAGCACAAATTAAGCCCTGGCAACTTCTGATGAATAAAGGGACTTAGCCGAAGGAAAATTAATGAATTAATAATTCCTATGGCAATGCATAATATTTAAAAGAATGCATGCCCCCAAACCCCACCCATAAACTAAGTGTCATTTGACATGAGTAACTAATACTAAAATGTACGATAGATGCGAATAGCCACTAAATCAAAACATTACAAATAGCCATGAGATTGTTCCACTATCCCATACAGAGGGTAATGTAGCTTAATGTCAATTGAAAAAAAAGTGAGTGGTGGTACAGAAAGGCAAAAAAAAAAAAAAAAAAAAGAGTTGACTGTTGACTTTGTAAGAACAAACGCAGCATGCCGGCAGCCCACGGATGACACAGCATCATGGGAAATTAAAGCTTGACAAACAGATGAGGTGTCAGAGCGCAGGAAACACTATTTTTCATTCTACCCGCTCCTACACAACAGGGGAGAGGAGCTTTAAGCAGGAACGTTGGAAACAGAAGATAGTAGGAGAGATGGATAGATGAAGACAGGGAAGGAGATAGATGGAAGGATGGAAACAGTGTCTACAGTAGTATTATGTTGTCTTTGTAATAGAATGCCCCTCTTTTTCCCTGTAGAGAGGTTAAAGCGTCATTTTCGGCTGCTGCCGGTTAACAGTGGCTTTAGTGTGCTCAGATGACATATGACACAGGTCTGTGGGGTGTATGTGTGTGTGTTTTTATCAGGTTTATTAAGACAAGCAAGATAGCAGGCATTGTTCTGGCAGCTCCTTTGGGATGGTGGGAGGGGTCTTGGGGCTTGACGATTTTGCCCACCCTTGCAGCCCTAAGAGAGGCAATGGGCTTCTTCAAGTGACTTTACTGTGTGGTTCTGTGCTGATTTAAGTCCACGCCTCACCCACGAGAGCTGCTGCATATTGATTTTTTCTCTTTCATATATATATATATATATATATATATATATATATATATATATATATATATATATATATATATATATATATGTATGTGTGTGGAATATGTGGATTCTAATAGAGAAATTCTCCAGACAACGAAGCAATGAGTAAATACCAGTGCAGTGGGGCATGTAAGCCACGAAAGAGCTTAGTGCAAGAATAAAATCAAACTCCTCAGCATAAAGGGACCACAGGACAATGGGGGATAGTGAGCTTATTCTAATAGGTAACCCAAGGCACATACATAAAAATCAGCTTCCAAAATGAACAATGGGAGTGCCTGACCCATTCCTGTAGGTTTTACTTACTCCTCATTACACTGTAACTGTAAATAATGCAGAACATGCAATAAATGCAATACCTTGTTAGTAGTGTTTGCTTGCTGTTGGATTTAGCTATTTTGGATTTGAGAGGTACATGTGAATGTTGTAAAGTGCGAAAGCCTCTATTTTATTTATTTATTTATTTTTTATCTGGCTATGTCATTTTATGTCATAGTGAATAAAAGATAGATAGATAGATAGATAGATAGATAGATAGATAGATAGATAGATAGATAGATAGATAGATAGATAGATAGATAGATAGATAGATAGATAGATAGATAGATACTTTTTAGATAGAACTTTTTTTCTCATAATATAATTTTAGATTTTATATTGTTTTTTTTATCTTTCATTGTTATGTTTTATGTTTCAATGTCTTTATTTGTCTCTATTACTAATTTACATATTGCAGAAATAGTTAACTTCCCACAGTGCGACTACTGTATATATCCCACAACCAGGGGTGGATTTAACCAATAAGCGAGGTAAGCGACCACTTAGGGGCCCAGGAAATCTGGGGGCCCCCAATAAATATCTAGAAGTATAAATTATACCTATAAACTATATATAACATAGTTTTCTACCATATATTTATTTATTTATTTTTATGGTGAGAGTTAAACAAGTACAATTTTAATGAAATGAAATATTATTTAGTATACAATCAAATATATTATATAGTGTTGTTAAATAATAATATAAATATAACCAAATAAAATATTCAAATATATATATATATATATATATATATATATATATATATATATATATATATATATATATATATATATATATATATATATTTATTTTTTTTTTTTTTTGTAAATTCATTGTAAGAAAATAAATCACTTAAAATGTAAAGATTGCTTTCATTTAAAATGTCGAAAAGATGATTGAGTGAAAAAACAGCAATATAAAAAAAAAGTAAAAAATTCAGGACGTTGACCCCATGACTGGAATTGCCAAAATCACTAAATCCGCCCCTGCCCACAACATGATGTTACATTTAATATTTACTCTATACATTTTTACGTTTATTTGAAAATGAATTATTATATATTAGAAGTTTGTTCTCCGGTTTCCCCCACAGTCCAAAGTTGTGCGTTATGGGTGAATTGGATGAACTAAAGTTGCCCATAGTGTATGAGTGCGTGAATGTGAGTGTGTATGGGTGTTTCCCAGTACTGAGTTGCACCTGGAAGGGCATATGCTGTATAAAACAAATGCTGGAATAGTTGGCGGTTCATTCCGCTGTGGCAACCCCTGCTAAATAAAGGACTAAGCCAAAGGAAAATGAACGAATGAATAAATATATATTAGAATTCAAAATGTATTCTTTTTTCCAGTTATAGAATCTGCATACATGTGAGTGTGTGAAACGTGCAACACCTGTAGTGTATGAAAGGAAGGAAGAACTGAATGGATGAAAAAGACCCTCCCTCCTCCCCCCTCATCCAGGGATTAGAAGAAGGGGCCTAGAGCACACATTAATCTGTCCACAGACAATATCCATCTGTTGCCTAAGCAGGGACTCAAGGTCTTGGCACCAGAGTGACAGTGTGTGTGTGTGTGTGTGTGTGTGTGTCCTGTATGTGTTGCTATCGTGTGGTATTTATCAAGCAGCCAGAAGGAGTAGTCCCTGTTTGACCTGCACATAACTCCAAACCTCTGTGTTGTACAAAGAAAAGCTATTACTAGCATCCGTAAAGGATTTCTGACCGAGGAAGCAGAAATTGATACAATCATGATATCTTGAAAGCACACCAGCCTAATAGCTTCTAATGACATAACCTTGATAATACAATATCTTTACATCTTACATCTAGGATTTCCAGCATATTTACCATGCCCACTCTGTTATTCAGTATGATTCTTCCTTTCACTTCATTCATTCTCAAAGACCTTTACCTTCCTTAATACCCGACTACCATACCCCCATGTGTAGGGATGGATTTTACTCAGAATTAAAATGTGCCATGTAATAAAACAACTAAAACTCTGAAATCTGAAGAAAAAGGCCCAGGATAGACTTTCCTTTTCCCTCTTTGCTGAACGTTCCTTCCTCTCTGATATTAATAAATACTCAGGTGTGACTGGTAACAAGGTTTTGTCACTATCTTTGATAATGTTGATTAAATCTCAACAGATGAGTAAATCTTTAAGTCACTGGTTAACTTTGACAAAATAACCATTGATTGCTTTCATAGGGTATTCAAAGAGAAGAACAAAATGTCTCTGGGTCGCAAGTCTGTATGCAGACCGGCCTGAAGTGCAGAGCTCTCAAGCTCAACACTATGTATAATTTGGACTTCCATCTATACTCTTAGATTTATCTTTGAGTAATTGATGCTGTGGATTTACTTCTGAATTGGTTTTTATTGTTTGATTCTAATTGGCATGATACACTTTCATCTGAAAAATAGTGTTAAGTTTTTGATGTATTTTGAATTCTCCTGAAACATTTTATATACAGTAGATTATGTGGAGGCTGGTGCTACATTGATCTGTGTACATGATATCCAAATGAATTGCACGAGACTGTTTGGAGCAGTCGACACTTTAGCTCGGAGACTATTCGATTTCTGATCATCGCTGATTTTTCGAGTTGTATGGAAATTGACTAAATTAACTACACTTTTAGTATAAGTGAGGAGGAGGCAACCGGACCAATTGGATATTAGTTAACCCTGCATCCTCTGATAACTTCAGAATGTCGAGATCCTGTCCATGAGAAACATGTGAAAACTCTGTGTGGCATTATATGTTCTAATTAACATATAACTGAAGAGTATGGGATCAGATATAAATCAAAATTCTAAATTGATTCATGAACAACAAATGTGACCCACTCCTAATTAAATATACAGTTTAAATTTAATGGTCACTTAAAATTGGAGTCAGATTGAATTCGGAGCTGAAAACAAATATAAATAAATTCTTATAACAAACAGCACAATTACTTTCAGAGGCGCTAGATACGTTTACACACATTTAACTTTCGACCATTTATCGGATTTCATCATTGGGCCAATAGAATGGAATCTTACACATGTGACCAGACGTGAAGAAAGACAGAGGCTGTGTCCGAAATTGCATACTTCAATACTACATAGTACTAAAATCAGTATGCTAGCCGAGTAGTATGTCCGAATTCATAGAATTCGAAAATCAGTATGCGAGAAGTACTCAGATGACCTACTTCTCCCGGTGAGATTCTGAAGTGGTCATCCCATGCATGCTGTGATATCCCATGATGCCCCACGAGATAATTCATGAATGGGAGTAAATTGACGCAACTCACAAGGGTACGTTACGTGAACATGACAAAATGGTGGATGTAGTACGTCCGAATTCCATTTATACTGCTTACATTCATACTGTATAGAACATACTTTTCTAAAAGCCGAGTAGTGTGTTTAAATTCAAATGCAGTACCTACTGTGTAGTAGGAGGTTGCAGACACAGCCAGACTTCCCTTTAGGAATCTTGCTAAAAAGTATTGTACATTCTGTAAGCAAGGACTTCCATATGCCAAAGTAGAAAGAGTTACAATAATCCAGGTGTAAGTAGACATATGCTGATGTTCTATAATTCAATAAACCATGTTATTGAACCTGCACAATACTGATATCATGGGCACTTCAAAATCCTTGAATAATTATTTTATAGTGTTTTTTTTTTAAGAATATTTAGATTTGTATTGTTAATAACTGCACCAAAAGTCTTGAATAATTTAGCTTAATAGTAGTATATAACTAGTACAAGCTGATATACTGTTTGAAAATGCTTTGACTTCATTTTGTAAAGCAATAAGGCTCTAACATTTAATTTAATTTAACTACACTCACAATGAAATCTCTAAAATATTTTTTTAATCTTAGGTGCCGTTAATTTCTTAGTTTCTACAGTATCTCTGTAGTCATATTATGATTAGAAGTAATAATAATTTTATTAAATGAGTTAATAACTAATAAAGTTTAGCAGCATAATTATTATAGTATTTCTAATTAGACTTAATAGTGGTTAATGGCAAATTTGGTTAACACAATTGGCCTTAGTGTATTAGTGTGTGTGTGTGAATGAGAGAGTGTATTTGTGTTTCCCAGTACTGGGTTGTGGCTGAAAGGGCATCCACTGCGAGTAAAACCAACGCAATCTCACAGCAATTCGTAACTTTTTGATTTAATGGCTAATTTGTATGAATTCGTACGATCTAATTCATGCAAATTAGTACGATTTGCTCATCACCCAATGACGGTTGGGGTTAGGTGCCACGCCTCCTACAAATTCGTACGATTAGCCACTAAACTGACAAAAAGTAAAATACTTACGTTTCCTCGTGAGATCAGGCTGAGTAAAACATATGCCAGAGCAATTGGTGGTTCATTCCACTGTGGTGGCCCCTGATAAATCAGGGACTAAAGGATAATGAGTGTATGAGTGAGTGAGTGAGTGAGTGAGTGAGTGAGTGAGTGAGTGGCTTTATTGTAAAGTGTTACCTATTGTACTTTATAGTCATTTTGCTATTTATTTTGGTTGAAACACGTGTTAACTCTGGTCATATAATGTACAACGACACTATTGTTTGTTCTTATACCTGTTAAAGTAAACTTTTTCTAAGCTTAGTTCCATATTGTGTTACTGTGATATACAGTACCATTATAAAAGTTTCAGCAATTAATCACAACTAGTAATTTTGTTACTATCACAAGCCTTAGTGTAAGATAATGAGGGCATGAATATCAGTCTCCATGGAATGTTTGGGAAGGAATGATTTGAACCGCATGACTCGATTCTTTAAATCTGAACAAACGAATCGTCCAGCGATCGTTTGAACTGACAGATGACTTCAATTACAGCTATTGCTATCAAAAATAAAAACCCATTCATGTTTAAGCAGGGTAGTGAGATCAAAGTTTAATATATTAGATACATAAACATGCACAGGCACCTTTCTTTATACAAAATTAAGCTTTATTGACTAATCTAACAGAAACTAACACCCTAACACAACCACACAATCATACAAATGTAGAGAAGAGTAAAGAACAGAAAATAAGAGTTTGAGAGAGTGTAATGATGGAAAGACTAAACCAAGCGAACCAAAAATAATCAATTTAACCCTTCTATGGTCTTTAGGGTTACATTTAGTTTACTCCAGTTCAGTGGTAGTCTGGAAGTGTTACCTGCGTTCCTTTTGTGATGTGAAGAACTTCCTCTGTTGAGCACATGGCTAACTGGTCGTCAGTTATTTGTCCTCGCGAGGTTTTCTTTGTTACAAAGCGCAGTGAATTGCATAGGCTGATGCAGAAATGTTCAAAGTTTCTTAAAATGTTAATATGTTGTAAACGTATTAACAAAAAAATTAAACAATCATTCAGTAAACCAAATTAGCTTAGCAGGGACATCAAACAAGAACCATCTATGATCTTGTTTAGAGTTAAACATTGATTGCAGAAGTATTCAAACCAAAATATTAATACATGAGCAAGAGACTTGTTGCAAAACACCTGATTACACATAAGGCGAATAAAAGTTGACATTAAAAACATCAGTCTTAAGCAAGGAGCTTATAGAACACTGTGTGTCAGATCTGAACATTCCTTCATGTATTTTCTGGATGGAAAAAAATGACACTGTGTAATTTGTTGAATAAAAGCAAAATAATTATGTGTCTAATCAGCCATATTATAAGAATTTAGATAGAGAGCGAGGATGGAAAAAGCTAAACCTAAGTTAAACTAGCACTACACCAGCATTCTACACTACTCTCATCCCTGCCTGAATTGCTGGCATGTTTTATAGCAATAAAAAAAGCAATTATTATAGCTGCTTTGATATATTCTACAGTGTAAAAAGTGCTATAGAAATAAAGTTTAATTGAAATTGAATTGAATGTTTATATGCCCCTTAAATGTAAAGAGTGTAATTCCTGTCCCACTATCAGAAACAAACTACATTTCAGTGCGTTTAATTGAATGGCTAAGTTGCATGGGTGCAACATTTATTTAATTATTATCAAGCACAGAGCATATCAAGCATGTTTGGTTTGTCCAAACATGGCAGACAGCAAAGGAATTTCAAATTAGCACAGAAAAAATTCTGTTTAAAGCTCTGTTTAAAGCTTTCCTGAGCTGTGCACTCTTGGACCGATAAGGTCAGTGTGGGAGTAACGGTTTCCATCGGTGTTCGCATCTTTTAGTTGGTCCTGGTGGGTGATAGCACACAGTTCCTTTCATTTAACTCCTCTTGTCTTTAGTCTGGCAGGTGAATGTCTTCTCACCGTCTCCAGACATGTCTGAGAATACCTTTGGTCTGGTTACCCGCAATGTCTCAAATGCACTTTGTGTGAATATCCAGAGCTGTCATCCGTAGCAGCACAGCAGCAGTTGACCAGTAGCTTATCTGCATGCAACAAATCCACCCATCTTGAGTAAATACACATTCTCTTTTTTTCTGAATTAGCCAATTAAATGCCTACTGTGTTGTCTGAACATCATGTACAAGATTAAAAGGTAGTACACAAGACCTCATGAGCCTCCCTGTTCAGGAATACGCACACATACAGTAGTATTGGTGGTTTATAAGGATTCTCTATTAGTGTAATGCGTTTTATTCTGTAAAAAAAGGCTTATTTTATGGCCCCATCCCACTCTATCTCTAAACCCAACCATCACAGTAAACCTGTGGCAAATTTTAAATGCCATAAGACATAATTAAGTATGTTCTGAATTACAAGGTCATCAGACATGTCCTTATAAACCACCTCAGTGTTAAATAACTAGGTTATGCCCATGCCATTTACTGTATACAAACGCATGTGCTTGTAAACCACCCAAACCATATATATATATATATATGTATATATATATATATATACATAAATATATATATATATATATATATATATATATATATATATATATATATATATATATATATATATATATATATAAATGTAAACTGACTGTTAGCCAAGTCAATAATGGCCACATACAGCATTTACTTTAAAGGGCACCTATTTTACCCCTTTTTCAAGATTTAAGATAAGTATTATGTGTCTCTAGAATGTGTCTGTAAAGTTTCAGCTCAAAACACCCATCAGAGTATTTATTATCCCTTTAAGAATATTGAATTTTCTGCTCTGAACAACCATGTAGCTGTTTTTTTGTGGCCCGTGCTAGTTCTCCCCGCCCACCGTTCCCACATCCCTGGCAGAGTGGGCCTCAGTCTCTGCCTCGGCTGCATCAGATAAACAGCGCAGTGACAGACATGAAGGAAGCACGTAACTTTTGTGAGATATAATACAGTAAGTAACTTTCCCAATGATTATTTGATGTATTTGTTGTGGAGTTAATTCAAGCCTTTCTGTGATGAGTTACACAAAATGTCATTACAAAGTTTACACACACACACACACACACACACACACACACACACACACACACACACACACACACACACACACACACACACACACGCACACACACACAGCAGAGACACAAACCCACATTGCGTTCGTTTAACTTTGCATTGTTTTTGCATGACAAATGTGACAGGATACACGTTAATATCCACTGCTGTATGGATATCCGTTATGTTACTGTATAAACCTGATTTAACGTCCACAAACTGGGATTGAAGCATCTTCTTTTATAATTGTACTGATATGCAGCTGTGGTGAAAAGTAAAGCTGAAGTAAATCTCTGTAATTCATTACAAACATGCACTGATTTAAAAACATGTTAAACTCATTCTTGATCACATTTGATGATGATTGATGATCACAGAGAGCTGAACAGATCTTTTAATCCCAGTTTCTTTGTGCACGTCCTGTCTTGTTGATGTGATTTTACGCGTTACTACGGAGACATGTTAATACGCTGTCAATCAATTTGTTGGGCCGGGAAACTGCACTCCTACGTCACGTTGCGGTCAGCCTCAAAATGGGAGGGATTTGGATCTTATTTTAAGGAAATAAAAAAAAAGAGACTTATTGTCTTTGAATCACTCTAATATGACTGTGGACACACTATACCTACACACAGTTCTGTCCAAACAGCTTACAAAAGATGATTTTCATCATAGGTGCCCTTTAAATGCATTGACTATATACAAATCCCATCTTCTAACATATAACTTCAGGCAGATAAGTGAGCAGTGAACTCTTACCCAAGGAAATCCTGATCTGCTGCCTAGGGCTTTTCTACAGACCTGGCATCAGATGTTAGTTTTGTGACCATGTATTTTTGGTGGAAAAGAATATTGACAGGATCAACAACATGTTTGATGTCATTGTGATCAGTAAACCATGAAGAAGCTGTACTGTCAGTGACTAGCTTCAGTCAATATCAGTGTTTAAATAAAATATATAAAAGTATGTGGTCTTAAAGAAACCACAAGTTATCTTGAGTTAGTTCTGCCTTGTTTCTGGCAAGTTCTCAATACAATACATCAAAATCAAGTCCCATGTAGTTTATTTTGTTTCTCTGCTGTCAAAGTAAAGTCAAACAACAAACGTAAGCCTGGCGTCCAAAGTAGCATATGGTTCAGAAGCTTCTCAACTGGTGGTTCTAAACTGAACCTCACAGCACAATCTCAACTGAGGAGCGCAAGGTTGATGTGTACATGTTGACTACAGTGACTGCCCCATCTGAGGTATGTAGGCCGATGGCCAAGAGCTACGTTGACAGTTTCCTCAACAATCTATAACAGCATGTTCCTGACAGTGAAGCTCATGCTATTTTCCATTGTGTAGTCTGCGCTTTTTCCTTGTCAGAAGAAAGTACAGTCTTTTAGCTTGCCGGAGACTGCAAGATGGATTTCCTGTGGAGTGCTGATGTCCACACGGAGTCTTTTCAGCTTGTTTATTGTGGCTGGCTCATAGATATTATTGCTGCTATTTTTTTTAAAAGGGGGATTCTGAGAGAGACTGGTTGTCAAGGTCTGGATCCTAGTTTTAGTACCTACTTTTTAGTAGACACTTGCTTATGCACACAAGCAAACACTCCCACACATTTATGCATAAGCAGCACATAAGTGTGGGCACACGCACACGAGAGCTTCAAAAAACTCTCAAGTCTCAAGTACACCAAAAATCTTTCTTATATTTCATCTTTTCAAATATGCACCGTTTGAAATTGCTCCTGAGCTGGCGCCATTAATAATGCATCGAGCTTAAAACCGTCATAGAGTTCAGAAAAATATAAATTCCCGCATCCTCAATGACAGTGTTTTTACCTGTGAGTCACTCTCATAGACACACACACACACAGTTACTGAGCATATGTTTTATGCATTTAGGTATTATCATATCCCCCACTTGACTCTAATGTTTGCTAATTCCTGTTGCACAGAAATGCACAGATGAAATATCTAGAAAAAGAAAAAGAAGCGTATGCATTCAGGCATATTGGCTGTGGGCTGAAGTGGTGTGAGACTGATCTTTATACATTCTTACCATAACAAATATATTGCCACGGGGTGATGGGTCAGTTTTGCCCATCTGTTGCCCTCTTGCATTATCGAAAACCCACTGAGCAGCCTGTATTTTAAAAGTGAATGCAGAAGTAGCACAGCATCACTTGCTACACAGAAACATTCTTGCCGAAAGCTTGTTTTGCTCCAAAATGTTTGAATGTCAAAAGGTGGTTTGCACCTCCATTTTCTTTTAGGTGGTTAATTAGTGAATGCTTATCATAGCCACATGCCATGCCTCGGCAGGGACACAGCACCCTAGTGTTGTAAAATTAATTATTTCACTAATGTGGGCCTTGCGCATGAGAAACGGCACAACTCTAGCCCAATAGCTCATTAATCTTCTGACGGCCTCTCCTGAGTTTGCAGTGAAGTGGTGCTGAATTTCAATACACATCTCTTATTCGCGTAACCTTTACAAATAGTCTTTTTATACAGGGGGGTTTAACGGCAAGGGGGTTCACACCTGCAGGGCAGCTACATTTACATTGCACAAAGAAAGGCACTAAACACACACATTGTGAAAATGGCATAACAGCAGGCTTGTCAAATCAACGCGACTGTTTGCATGCTAAGAAATACCCAAGTCACGTTTTCAGGTAGACAAAGTACCAGACAGGAAATCAAGTTGAAGCAGAATGGAGACATGCCCTGGTCTCCGACATGAGCTCCACAGCTCAATATGGACTTGCGTTGACTGCAAAGTTACAGCTTCAGGAGCGCTGTAAAGGGGATCGGTTTGGAAGATTCCAACAGCCCTGCTGTGGGCTAACACAATCAAAAAGGGCGGGGGGCTGACGTGATTACACCATTGCCAGCCTAAACCTCCTTCCCCAGGAAGTCTATAGGGGCCTGAGTCAATATGAAGGGGGTAAAGAAATCCTAGTGGCATCACTGGTGGTGCTTGCAGTTTCATGGCAAGATTGACAAGGACTGTGTAGCTAGCTCACTGAATAATATATGCTGGTTACCAGTGTAAGGTATGTTTTTCATGTTGGGACCAACATGGGATGCTCATAGGAGGTCAAGGTCAACACAATTGGAAACTGGACCGCTCATGGCCATAGTTTTGCCTGTTCATCTAGACTAGCACTATACTAGAACATAGGTCTTGAAGTCATGGCAATTGCAGCCTCGTTTGATATCTTTCCAGGCATTATTGGCAAGTATGTGAGTATGTATTTATATTTTATTTATTTATTTAGTTTCTCAAATTCATGTGTTTAGACTGTGGGGGAAACCGGAGCACCTGGAGGAAACCCATGCAGACACAGGATAAACATGCATTCCACACAGAAATGCCTCCTGGTCAAGCTGGGGCTCGAACCAGCAACCTTCTTGCTATTTGGTGACAGTGCTAACGAACTTCAAATTAAACTAAATTGGTTTTATTTATAATAAAAACTATGCTGGATAAGTTGGCAGTTTATTCCGCTGTGTCGATTCCTGACAAATCAGGGACTAAGCCGAATGAAAATGAATTAATGAAAGAATAAATGGGCATGGTGGCACAATGAGGTTTTTTTTTTTGACATTCCATTGACTGTGAAAGAGAGAATGGCAATTTCGAACATTTTACAGACCTTCATGGCATCACAAAACTTTGCTTTTATATACTGAATAACAGTGTCATTGAATATGTGACCTCTAATGGAGAATTTTACATTACTGTGTCCTTAAGCAAAAACTACTTCATGATTCATTGTTCCTCTATAGCACACTGTTGTTTTTTGTCTATCAAATAAATTGAACTTGTTTGTTTGAACTTTTTGTTGTTTTCTTAAGACCTAACTCTTTTTTTAAGTATTACATGGATAACTAAAATGGGAACTTCATTATCACCAAAACAGGGGGGGGGGGGGGTCTCAAACAGCAAGGCTTGGTCATAGGTAGAGCTTATTAATTGGTCCTTTGAGGCAAGACTAACAGTCTCTGAAACTTTGCTCTTTAGTCTACATGCCTGAAGCTGCTAAAAGTAAAAGACCGAATTGAACTTTTCCTTAAAACCAGCAGGACGTTGACTTTCATCATTCCAAAGTCATTACCTTAACCACAGGCAAACCTCTAGTCTCTTGTGGAATTAAACCAGATTTAACCTCACATTTTGCCCATGCATGTCACAGTCTTACACAGCATAAAAGAAATATGATGAGCAATTACTCCATGTGTAAGGATTAGCTTTTTTCAGAAATGATGAAAACTGTGTTTTTCTGTCATGCGGCATTACCATTCACCTCATGTATACTTATTCTGTTTTAATGAGGGAGAGAGGAAAGCCATTCTGATGTTTGTGTTAATTACAGTTTTAAAATGAGTGATGTGAGCAGAAAGTGTAAAGTTGCCTTAGTTTTCAGTTACCTCTGATAGAGTTGAGAGTTAAATTACTTTAAACATAGCATGATGTGTGAAGAAAACATTAGAATGGACAGATGGATGGATAGCTGGACAGAAAGATGGACAGACAGACAGACAGATGGACGGACGGATGGACAGAGACACATTGATGAATAGATAGATAGATAGATAGATAGATAGATAGATAGATAGATAGATAGATAGATAGATAGATAGATAGATAGATAGATAGATAGATAGATAGATAGATAGATAGATAGATAGACAAATTTATATATAGACAACTGGATAGATAGATAGATAGATAGATAGATAGATAGATAGATAGATAGATAGATAGATAGATAGATAGATAGATAGATAGATAGATAGATAGATAGATAGATAGATAGACCCTCCATGTTGGATGGAAGGATGGATGAATGAATATATGGACAGACAGATACATGGATGGATGGATAGACGAATACATAGATGGACGGATGGTTGGATGAATAGATAGATAGATGGATAGATGGATAGATAGATAGATAGATAGATAGATATATAGATAGATAGATAGATAGATAGATAGATAGATAGATAGATAGATAGATAGATAGATAGATAGATAGATAGATAGATAGATAGATAGATAGATAGATAGATAGACGAACGGGCGGACGGGCGGACGGACGGGTAGATAGACAGACACAGATGGATAGATGGACACATGGATGGATGGATGGATGGATGGATAGAAAGACAAACAGATGGATTGATGGATGGATGGATGGATGGATGGATAGATAGATAGATAGATAGATAGATAGATAGATAGATAGATAGATAGATAGATAGATAGATAGATAGATAGATAGATAGATAGATAGATAGATAGATAGATAGATAGATAGATAGACGAACGGGCGGACGGGCGGACGGACGGGTAGATAGACAGACACAGATGGATAGATGGACACATGGATGGATGGATGGATGGATGGATAGAAAGACAAACAGATGGATTGATGGATGGATGGATGGATGGATAGATAGATAGATAGATAGATAGATAGATAGATAGATAGATAGATAGATAGATAGATAGATAGATAGATAGATAGATAGATAGATAGATAGATAGATGGACGGACGGGTAGATAGACAGACACAGATGGATAGATGGACACATGGATGGATGGATGGATAGAAAGACAAACAGATGGATGGATGGATGGATGGATGGATGATGGATGGATGGATGGATGGATGGATGGATGGATAGATAGATAGATAGATAGATAGATAGATAGATAGATAGATAGATAGATAGATAGATAGATAGATAGATAGATAGATAGATGATGGATGGATGGATGGATGGATGGATGGATGGACGGGTAGAAATACAGACACAGATGGATAGATGGACACATGGATGGATGGTTGGATGAATAGATAGATAGATGGATGGATGGATGGATGGATAGAAAGACAAACAGATGGATTGATGGATGGATGGATGGATGGATGGATGGATGGATGGATGGATGGATGGATGGATAGATAGATAGATAGATAGATAGATAGATAGATAGATAGATAGATAGATAGATAGATAGATAGATAGATAGATAGATAGATAGATAGATAGATAGATAGAGTCTGCTTCTCTGATTTGTGAACTCTGGAAGATGATATTCAACATCTCACTCTGAACCAAATCAGAGTGGACTTTTTTCTTTTCTTTCTTTTTTGAGAGAGAGAGAGAGATTTTTCACACTCACTTCCTCTAATTGCCTCTAAGGGTGTACACTTGCCTAGGAGAGAGTGCTACTGTTTTATGATTTTCATAACTTATTCATTGCGTTGTGTATTTCTGTTGTATGAATTAATTTAAATGAACTATTTTCACCCCATTTATTCAAGCAGTGTAAATACGGCATAATTATGTCAGAGCAGCATTTCTTCATATAGCTCTTTAGATCTCGCTCTCCTTTTACTTTAGATGTTTCTCTGATGTAAAAGGTTTGGCAAACTTGTGATTTCTAGCTGATTCTTTCGCTCTAACACTTGTAATTGTATTTCTGTTTCCTCCAGAAGGTGTAAGATTGCTTGACTTAACCTGCTCTGCTTCTCTACTCTTTATTGCAAAAGCTTACTATATATCACACGGCCTTGAAAGCAAGTGTAAACTTTGTCTCAGTTGTTAAATCTCTGGTGTAAAGTTTGGCCTAGTGTAAAGTTGACATGAGCAACTCTGGGCTGCCTAGCAGGATCAGACTAGTGAATAAAGGGCAGCTCTCCACTGCTTATGTTTGCTGTCAGTCTAGTGCAGATTTATTGGAGGTAATAGCCCTGTGATTGAGTGACAAGTGGAGGGGGTTTACAGCTACAGCTCTGGTGTGGAGGGGATAAATCCAAGCTGTGTGAGTCATAAAGAGCATGCAGAAGGCGAGCGAGTGAGAGAGAAAATGAAAGTGAGAGTCAGAAAAAGGGTGCATGGGTCATCCCACATTGATTTCACAATCACAACTTTACAGCCTCTTGAGAAGTTGAGGAGAGAACGAGATTCTGCATCGACTGAAATTCAGCTTTATGAAGCACCTGTGTAAAACAGAATTCCATAGTGGTAAACCAGTGTTACATTGAATGATGATGAAACTAACACTGTACTACTTACCACGGACAATACTAGCGTTTAAATTAGTGTTTAAATAAGAGTAAAAATCCATGCTCTACATTCAAACTTGTGTTGTTCCTGACTGTGAGTATGATCTGCAGCTCTGCGTATTCTCAGAAGAATCCCAGCACTAGGGAAGACAGGCTGGAGTTTTTTTTTTTTTTTTTTTTTTAACAAGGTCTGTGTTAATTTAAGCCTGATCTTAACAGATTCAGTGAACTTTATTGGACCTGACAACAAACCCACAACTCCTGAGTAAATACATCAGAGAAAACCAGAGAAAGTGTGAAAAGCAGGCATGAAAAAAAAACTACATTTAATTATTGACTAACACTATAAGTAGACCACGCACACACACACAAACACACACAGAGAGAGAGAAAAGAGAGAGCAAGAGAAAGATGAATGGGGAGATAGAGATAGGTTTATTGATAATCAGTTAATTAATGTTTTTGATATAAATAAGTGGGGCAGCACGGTGGTGCAGTGGGTAGCACAATCGCCTCACAGCAAGAAAGTTGCTGGTTCAAGCCCCGGGTGGGTCAGTTTGTGTTTCTGTGTGGAGTTTGTATGTTCTCCCCGTGTTTGCATGGGTTTCCTCCGGGTGCTCCAGTTTCCCCCACAAGTCCAAAGACATGTGGTACAGGTGAATTGGGTAAGCTAAATTGTCCGTAGTGTATGTGTGTGAATGAGTGTGTATGGATGTTTCCCAGTGATTAGTTGAGCTGGAAGGGCATCCGCTGCGTAAAACATATGCTGGATAGGTAGGCGGTTCATTACGCTGTGGCGACCCTATATTAATAAAGGGACTAAGCCGAAAAGAAAATATAAATAAGTGAGCTAAAAACAGCAGTGTTTATGGGTGTATATCGGCAGTGGCAATATGTCTGTATATCGGCACTGGTGGGAGGTGTGTGTTGTGACTTAGACCTGATCCTAATTCTACCCCTTAGCCCTTCCTCTTACTCTTCATTTTACGTGTTCACATGAAGCTGTAGGGGTGTCCCAATTTGCTTTAGCTTAAGAGTGTAGGGTTGACGGGAAGGGCTAGATACCCCTTCATACTGAGATTTTTCAGGACCACACTTGAAACCCATGGGTAAGAAAATTTCCCAGAATACACCAGCCACAACAGCAGCATCGCTGTACCCGGAAAAACCCGGAGATCCACAAATTAGTATTTTTGGTCATTATTATGAATTTTTACAACAAACAAGCTTATGTTTTCATACATTCATAATGGCGATGGGGGCAATGAAATCACGGGAGTTTTCCGGGAGAAATAACAAAATGGGAGGGTGGCAGGAGATGGGTCTGAAATACAGGAGACTCCCGGGAAAAACAGAAGTGTTGGCAAGTATGGTCCAACCAGTTTTGATATACAGCCATATCGCACTACTACGAGTGAATTTTGCATTTCAGAAGAGCAGAAACCATTGCTACTTCACACACGTCACTTTAGAGCAAGTATTTGAATGATTCTCTAGCGTAATGTCTAAAGTGATTACAAAACAGCTGATTTTGCTGACATTTTAAGATTATAAAGCTGAACAGCATGAAATGTCATCAATCTACAAACATTTCCCAGTATTTCTCTGTTGCAATCTGGAGATCACAATAATTAATCCTGAAAAAGCCAAAGCAAAGCAAACACTACCAGATTATTACTTTGGCATAAATACAGCACTACAACATACAAAAGAGAGAGATCGACTTAGAGTGTCACTTACCTGTTTTATAATAATTTGATCAACTGTAGTTTGAAATTCACGCTGAGTTTTTCCTCCCCTAAGGATTTAACATGCAGTCTCTGTCGCCATCTTGTGGTGGAACGTCAACCATCTTAACTACGCTCAGTATAACAGGCTAATGGCCGTTGATGCACTGAATCCCCAAAACCATAAATATTTAAAATAGGCACTATCCTTATGAATAAACTGCATAGTTGCCATCTAAACAACTGCATTCTTGCCTAAAAACCCTCAAAAGTACCTTATGTTTTCCAACAGCTGCAATGTGTCAAATTGTAGTGGGTTTATTGATCTGCTGTCACTCTTTGTGGGCGGAGTAATACACAAGGGTGAAGAGGCTGTACGAGTGCTGTTATTGCAGAATATCGCACGGCAATCAGCCAATCAATCAATATATATATATATATATATATATATATATATATATATATATATATATATATATATATATATATATATATATAGATATAGATATATAGATAGATAGATGAAGATCTCGAGATGTTTAGAACAGCTAATATTTTAACATAGCTTTGGTTCCAGGGGCACAGAATTATTTTATTTATTTATTTTTGTACAGTAGAGAGATGAGATATGCATATAAAGATTTAAACTAAATGGGATGGGATGCTAACTATATTTCAGTTTTGCAAAGCATTTAAACACAGCCAGTTGCTTGCGGTGGTGTTTGGTTCGTTGTTTTCTTATAGGCAGTATTTGTTTGTTATCTGCTGAAACAAGAGCTGGTGTGCTGGATATTTATAAACTGCTGCTGTGACTCAGGCTAATTACACCGGCTAGCTAGTAAACAGGTTGAGCATGTACTTCAATTGGCTTAAAAAATGATTGCATTAGTAGAGAGCACAATAGGAGTTTGATGAGAAATGCTTTTACACAAATACCATAAAGTAATTGCATTCCTGGGTGCCTCAAAAAGCTACTTGCCAAGAACATGCTGTTTTTTTTTACCTGTTGTTTTTTTTTTCATGACAGTCATTATTCTTTGTTTCATTTAGAATCGCTGAGATAAATCTTACAGAGAGTTTGAAAATAGAATAGAGAAAACCCAGAGTATAATCATTTCCGTGAGCAGACTGGACTGAGTTGATGCATGGCTTAATTCATATATAAATTAATTTCTTACCCGTTTGAGGGTCTCGAAATGCCATTCTTGATTGTTTCAGTTCAGTTAATCCCCAGGGGTCAAACTGGATGAACACACTTAATTAGAGCTCGTTCTGTTGTTACGCGCCAGACTTTTTGCTATGTTATTCACAAAGGGCCTCAGGTAAATGTCCTCACGTGAACAAATTAGATTTCGGTTCAATTAGCGAAGTGACCGATTAATCAGGCGATCCTATTCAAAGATCATCCTGCGCTTCGCTAACATGAGCGATAGAGAAAGAGATGGGGCATAAACAAAATCGCTAACAAATATGCTTTGCAGCGTTCAATTTACCCCTGACAAACCGCAAAAAAAAAAAAAAAAAAGCGGGAGGAACGCTTTGCCAGTTTCCATAGCTTCAGCTCTCCATCTGTTGAGAGAAACTGCATTCGCTGTCCTCAGCTGAGCTGCTATTTTTACAAGCGAATAGCTGCTGCTCCACATCATTTCCATCAGAAAGCAAGGGATGGAGACAGAGAGATAGATTGTTTAGTTTGTGTTTGCTTCCAATGGCAAACAAAGGACCCCCGAAATTGTCCAAATCCAGCAGGGATATTGTTTACGTTCGAATCGTGTATTAGCAGCCCAAACTACACCAGCGTTTCTCCGTCGGATGATTTGCCTAATGCCACTGTCGCAACCTATTTATGTAAATGAAGTGTTCTGAATCCTGTAGGCCGGATTTTGTCAGTTTAATGTGCGTTTGTGGGTTTTCATGTCCAGAAACCTTTTTTTATTATTATTAGAATATGCATTTTTACTAGTTTCTTTGAAATAGCATGGGGGAAATAGACCTTAGCATATCAAGTTCCAGCTCTATAATTTGCCACGCATGTGTAGATAAGGTGTGTGCGCATGCTCCACTTGCCCTTGCCCAAGGTTAATCTGTCACTTTTAGTGTATATTTACATTCATTCTTATCAGCTGCTCACCACTCATCTGTCCATGTGGATCCAAGCCTCACACCTAATCGCTTTCCTTTAAAATACATGAGTGCGCTAGCGCTCAGACACTTCTCACTGTCTGTCCGTCTAACACACACACTCATCCTGCCTCCCATGGTCTGTCCTGACACAAAGACATTCATTTGAACAGCCTAGGTCTGCTTTTACACACTTTGTTCTGTCACACTGTTCCCCTAATCAGAAGAGAAATTTACAGAGGGAGTGTGAAAAAGATAAAGGGAGCGAAAGCAGGAACCGAAGAGAAATGTTTCTGTTTGTGGTTACTTCTTTGCATAGGCTGGGCTGGTAAGCTGTTTTGGACATATATAGCTTTAGGCACTCTAAGAATTTTCCACTTTCTCTGACCATTACTGTTATTGCAGATCAGAGCAAGGGAGATAACATTAAACACACTTTTAACTTATTCTATGTATAATTTAAGCTATGTTTGTGTACATATTTTTTGCGGCAGCATGCTTTCTTGTGATGCTATGAATATAGAGTGGATCTGCACATCTGTTTTTATAAAATATATCAAGTAATTCCACAAATCATTGGAATGTACAGTAATTTCATTATATTTTAGATCGTTTTTTTTTTTTTTTAATGGCCCATTTCCATTGAGTGGTACAGCACGGTACCGTATCAGGCTAGCGTTTCCATTGCCAAAAGGGTACCAGTGGTGGGTACCAATGCCGTGGTCTACGACAGAAAGTTTCAGTCAACGTCATTCTCGCTCAAGGACATGTCAAAGTAAAGCTTCATACACATGATGCTTCATACACAGAAACACTTGTGTATAAATGTTTATGACTAACCTTTCTATGAACATGATTTGATTACAACTGCAGATCAATGATTCAATAAAGCCTACTGTAATGTCTGCAATTATATAAAATAAATAAATCCAATGAAGACATAGAGACTCTTACATTCTCTGATATGTTACCATTTACAGAAAAACTACAAACAGCATACATTTAGTCCTTATTTGGGTTCAAAACAATACGCAACATACAGTATTACCCACCATCAGTGCAAACCTCTCATCTGGATCTTTAATTTTCACCAGCACACGTAACCTCTGTTGGAAAGTAATTCCCTCATTCCAATTTCATAATAGTCCAGAAGGTGATGATAATAGTTAAACATGGCAGTTTGTTCATGTTTTAGGTTGCTGAAAGAATCATTTGCTCCTTTGTTTGTGGCTGTTCATTAAGACGACAACAAGGTTTGTTTGAGCTCGGGTCGATCATGGCTCGTTATTATATGTATATAGTATTACGATGTAATGTCTCGGCTGTGTATATAAAAATGGCGCTTTTTTGTTTTCATTTTCCTGGCTTGTGTACGTGCTAGTGACATTTCTCTTTAAACCAATAGCGTTGAGCTGCGCGTCTAGCTCTGCCTTTTGGTACCCTTTTGCTGTGCTAGGTACCCTTTCAAAAAGGTACCCCCAAAGTTGTACGGTACAGTTTGCTTTTTAGTACCTTTTGACAGTGGAAACGACTATAAAAACGTACAAAACCATACCGTACCGTACTACTCAGTGGAAATGGGCCATTAGATTGGCTATAGCTGTCTATTTCTAGTGTGTTTTTTTAGGATCATGAGATTATCTGATGACACTGGCCAAAAACACTTTGAATGACTTAATTTCCGAGGGGTCTTGGAGGTTTTTGATATATGAAGGGATGAAGCAGTCTGGGAGCAAACAGAGAGATTGCTCTACAATTGCATATGACAGATAACTCATCACTGTCCTCAGTGTAATTGCTTTTTATATAAGAAAGTCTCTTGCTCTTAAGACTGACTTTTGCAGCTGATTGATGCCAGATATGAATGGTTTCGCTAAGACAGCATGCACTTTATTTATACAATGTGGCAAAATGTCATGATTGACATGCTACGGATACTTTGTTTTTGACAATTATTTAATTACCATCTATTTTATTTATTATTAGGTAAAACGTTACAATAATGTACAGTATGGAAGGAAATCCTTCCATTATAATGTTCCAAACAATACATTAATTACTGTAATGTAAGAACGATGACAATGGAGTTGAGGATCTACATGCAGTTCTTTAATGATAAGAGTAGTCAGACAGGCAAAAGTCAAAACAGAAGCATAAAGGTAATCCAAAATACATGGTCAAAATACAGGAAAAAGATCAGGCAATGTGGTGAAGAATTTAAACAGTTAAACAAAGCAAGGATCAAAACACGGCAGACAAACAAAGAAAAATGCTTTGTAATGTAACATGGGGTAAGACAAGACTCAGCAATGTGTGTTGCAAAGAGAGGTATCTTTAAAGTCCACTGATGAGTTTCAGCAGTGTGACATCATCAGTGATCCAAAACAGGTGTGTGTGTGAAATGGGTGAAATGGGATTTGTAGTTCTTTTGGTGGCATATTTTTAGATCTCCAGCGAGCTGTATGGACTAGATCACTGGTCATTGTGACAATTACAGTGTTTATTCACCTTTGTTAATGTTAGTTAATAGAAATAAAGTTGTTCATTGTTTTAATGGTAACTCACAGTGTAATAATGTTGACAAGAACAATTTTGATTTAATTAATGCATTAGTAAATTATGTAAATTATTATTCATTCTTTGTTCATGTTAATATACATTAACTGATATTAATGGAACCTTAAACTATTAATATTTATTTATGTATTTAAATATTATTTAAATTGTTATAATACAGTGACACATTTCAGAGCAGATTCTATATATCAGTTCAGCTGTCATTATCATAAAATAATCTTTAAAATGTAAAAGTTTAAAATGATGATTTTGTTTTATTATTTATAACCACACTTACTTCATTCAGTGTCTTCACAATAACTCACAGCAGACTCATTTCCTCTAAAATAAAGTTTGTTATGTGACAGTATTATTATTAAGCATCTTTGTGCATACTGACATTTGGTTGCATGATTATTGTATTTACAGATTTCCTGCATTAAATTAAATCAGCATTAAAATGCATTATGTAAATGTACTGTGTGTGATGTAGTTTATAAAAGTGACAGCCAAAACACATTTTAAAAAGTTTTCTATTTTCAGTTGAAAATTGTTTCGTATAAAAATCCCCCATGCACCATTGTGTCTCGTATTCTCTGTCAGTTGTTTAGTGCTGGTTTTGACACTCATGCGGATGTGCTCTTGTTGGATCTATGTTCTATTCTTGTCTTTGTTTTTGTTCTTAATATTAAATATACCTATTTTTTCCTACTCTTCCTGACTGCTTTCCTTGCACATTGCATTCCAAAATAGTGTAATTAGCCTTTGATTTACAGATCTGTTCATCCTGTGCTACTGTTTGTCTAGTAGTAGATTGATAGACATCTAATTCCATTAATTAAGTTTTTTTTTTTTTTTAATTGCCTTATGTTTAGCCACTTTTTTCAGTTGATAAATACTCTGGTTATTTATGATCATACTGATAAAGCAAATGTTTTCCTACACCATGTGTGGCATATTTATTTTGTTGTGCAATGTGGCACAAGTATAAATAGAAATGCCCTTCAAGAGTGTTGAAGCCTCCTACAGCTCTCTTTCATTATACAATTCAAAGTGAGCACCTGATATCTAGAATTAGATATATGAGACCTTAGTCGAGGGCCACTTTTTAGGCCCAAATGGGAGATCCTGCTCGTGTAGACGTAGGAAACTACGTTTGATTACAAATTGAAGCTTTCTAAATCACAGACAACATTTTTAGCTTTTTCGGGATAGTTCACCCATATATATATATATATATATATATATATATATATATATATATATATATATATATATAGATATATATATATATATATAATTGGTCTCAATTTACTCATCACCCTTCAAAACATAATAGAACTTTACTAAATTGTGGCACTAAACTCTGAATGCTGAATGATATTGGTTTAAAGTGAATCGTCACCAGTACACACAACAGGTCATAACAACAACATATGACGTCTTTATTTTTATTTTTTTAAGACATTTTCAAATACACAGTGGATACATGACATCATATGCAATGACAGCACGCAGCAATGAGTTATGGTCGACCTGAGCTCAAACAAAGCTTGTTGTCTTCTTGTGACAAAAAGCCACATGCCGAATAGCAAGAACATAATCTGGTGTCCAAATAAATAAATAAATAAATAAATAAAAATAAATATATATATATATATATATATATATATATATATTGTAAAAAAATCACGATACTTTTTCATATATCTTACTTTGATTATATACAACTACTCAGCTAACATGAAAACGACTGTCATATTTCCTAGTTCCTCCAAAGGTCCTCCCTCAAGAGGCTCTGATTTGTTATCTAATATAATGTGATGTGATTTGCGGATTGTCTCCACGTCACCAGGAAGTATCATGCCTCTGCTCTACAAGCATGCACTTTGCCTCTGCTGTGTAAATACTGTCAGTCAGTGTAACTGTTTGCCCTGTCAGTTTGAGCCTGAATCAGACAGAAAATGAAAAGGACACAGCTGAACCTTATGCCTGCTCTCTAAAATAAAATCTGAGTCTTTCATATATATTTGGAATAAGCATGTGTAAATAAGATTAATCATTTACATATCTTTTGCGAGTTTGGTTTTTGAGCTGTAGAACGCAGGGAAAGCCGCTGCATAGAGAGACACTGCAGTGCTGCTGAAGATTGTGGGTGTTTACAGCGGTTTGACTGATAAATATGAATTTGTAGCTAAACTGTTAACAGCATTTCCCATTGTTTACATCAGTGTTTACATCCTTGCTACAACATATAAATAACGCTAGAAACTACACATGTAATATATACATTTTAACAAATTAAAATACTTACAAATTGTGGCTCACAATCCATAGCTTCTTCTACTATAGTTGGAGCTGCTCCTTCTTTGAGGAGTTTTTGGCCGAATCCAGCACTGAATTTGGAGAGATTCTGGGAACTGTCCTTTGTCAAATGCTTGCTATATCTTTTTTTATAATTCTCTGGAACATAATTAAAATTTAATTGCAAGCAGTTCTCTCTTTGTGTTGTCCTTTGGAAGCACGAATACAGAAACAGAAAAAGCTCTGTGAAAATAGCAGCATTTGGATGGCATTTTAGCTTTCTTTGCTATAATGTTACAGGACGTCTGACCATGCCTCTTTACTGTGCGGGTTGTATGAATGTAACCTGAAGGGTTTATGGCTACACTAATCCGGATATATTTGTTTGTAGTCCTCAAACTTTGTTTGCTGAACTTTGAGTGGCTTACATTCCGAGATGTTTATGATGTTCCGAGATGTTGTTCACAAAGCTACATTACACATATACTAAAGTTTAAAATATGATATCGTAATGGACCACCCCTTTAAATAGATGATAAAACAAGATGATAACATCCCATGTGGCTTTAGTCTTTGAGTGAGAAAGACGTCAACCACAATGTTCTGGGGTACACTACACCTACCAAAAAGCTAGAGCTGCACAATTAATCGTAAAAAGATTGCGATCTCGATTCGACCCCCTAGATGATCTTGATCCAGCATTTATACGATTCTGCCAATCATATTTTCAAGTTCAGGAGAGAAGCAAAGGCGGCCACACAAGTCTTCACGTTGTTTTACATACAATGTTCAACAACGTGGACACTTCCAAATGATGTTGAAAGACTCATATACTGTATTTATAAGGTATAATTCACCCATAAATGTAATTTCTGTCTTCATATAATGATGTATTCACGGCCGCGAAAACACACGAGACGTGAGCTGACCATGTCTTGAGCTGTTACCACAGAGAGGGCGGTCACGCGCCTGTAACTGATGCCTACTTTAGTGAACAGAATCTGCATAGGCGGCTGTGAATAACAGGTAATAAAGTTGTAAATAACATTCAGTTTGTGGCACAGAGCACTCATTCGTTTGGATGAACCGCACTTAGCAGTGAAAATGAAACCAAAAGCAGGCACATCATTTAAATAATCATATCGCATTTTAGAGTTATGATGACGACAAGCATTTAATATGTTTTTCTTTCATAGTGAACACAGAGTGTTGGGCATGAGAATAAATGTTTAACAGTGTCAGTATAACTTCTCTAGCCTATATAATGTTGAATATAATGCAAGAAGAAATCTGATAATGACAAATGTCTCATTTTACCAATAGAAAAAAAATGGTCTACTAATGTTGTCAATAACAGATTGCAAGCATGTCTCAAACACAATAATTCAACATCAGAATTGTCAATAGTTGTTTTCTGAAATAACAATAACAACCTCCTCATATTAATCTTTATTTTACATCTACAGAATCGTGAGAAAATGATGATCTTTATTTTAAGCAAAAAATTGCGATTCTCATTTTAGCCAGAATCGTGCAGCTCTAACGCAAGCCTGATCAAAGTAAACCGTACCAAACCATACTGTACTGTACTGAACGGAACCCTACCATAATAAATAATTAAATACAAACATTTCCTATTGTTTGTGATATTCTGTGTTTAGAAGTTTGAGTATACACTAGCAAGTTACACAAATGGTTTGGATGAAAAATGCTTCAAAGGAAAGACCTTTGTCAACAGATAAAACCGGATTCTTGCAAAAGTCATTGCTGAATTTTGGCAGGAAGTAGGAGGAGAGCCACTGCTAACATTACACGACTACCTAGTTACATGCTGCGCTGCACTTTGTGCCAAAATCTCTGGATCGAAGCAAATCTTGCTAATCTCTCTCTGTGCCCACGGCGATGCCAGGACCCCTCAGGTAACCACTGAGAATTCAAACAAGCACATTTGGAACAGTTGAGCAGCTTTCACTTTGAATACAGTAGATAACTGGCCATCCTCCAAAATTGGAATTATGTTAATGTTTGTTGTAATAATAATATGGAAATCGCTACATAAATTTGACATTTGATGGAGCGTGTTTTCTCCTTATGCTGAAGGCCATATCGGAAAAATCTGATGCCCTTTGGGGAGAATGATAAGCATAAATATACAGTTCAGGTATACAGTATACATGGAGCTGGGGAGTAACAAAATATGTGTTGGGACATTATGCAATTAAAAATTTCAAAATATAAGTAACTATATTTTAAATAGCTGGAAATCAAATTACTATTACAGTTAGTTATTTTTAACCTCAGGGGGTTTAAAAAAAAAAAATAATAATTATTAGACTTTTTTAGATTACCAAAGTGATTAATTTGAATTAATTTGAATGTCATTTTATTCATTTGATATTTAAAGGTGCATTATGTAGGTTTGACATCCAGTGGTTGAACTAGGTATTGCATTTCTGGATCAAAACACATGCAAGTGCAGGGGTCCATACTTTGTACCTCGCTTAAATGATCTAAGATGATTTGACAGATTCTGGATCTTTTAATGTTGATAACTGATCTCTGGCTAATTTGGTTCTTCAAACAAGTTCACAAATTAGGTTAAAATGTCTGGATAAATTGATCTGAGATCGCTGCGTGTGTTGTAAAGGACAGATCAATCGATCCTTGAAATCATGATCATCAATGCAACGATTGGCTGACGACACAGCAGAGTAATGACATCACCTGATAAATATTCAATTATCCATGTGAGAAAAATTACATAAAATTCGTAGTAAACGGTTTGTTAAATATGATACGCATTCATTTTCCATCTTCGTTCTGGGCTGCAGGCTCACGTGTCATGTGTCAAGAGTATTTAGCAATTTATTTAGTTTTACAATTAGAGCGGAGGGCAACGCGGTGGCGCAGTAGGTACTGCTGTCGCCTTACAGCAAGAAGGTCGCTGGTTCGAGCCTCAGCTGGGTCAGGTGGCATTTCTGTGTGAAGTTTGCATGTTCTCCCCGCGTTCGTGTGGGTTTCCTCCGGGTGCTCCGGTTTCCCCCACAAGTCCAAAGATGTGGTACAGATGAATTGGGTATGCTAAAAAAATGTCCGTAGTGTATGTATGCGAATGAGAGTGTATGGGTGTTTCCCAGTGATGGGTTGCAGCTGGAAGGGCATCTACTGCATAAAATATATGCTGGATAAGTTGGCGGTTCATTCCGCTGTGGCGACCCCATATTAATAAAGGGACTAAGCTGAAAAGAAAATGATGAATGAGTTAGAACGGATTTTCTTTATTATAGTAGCCATAGTAGTATTATAGTAGCCGGTTTCTTAATCGGTGTAAAGAATAACTGGATATTTAAATTAATTTTGCATCACAAAAGCATTAATATATTGGTAAATGCGTCTTTAAGGTGCAACTTTTGTGAAGCATCAAATCACCATCATATTAACTGTCAAAACATGTTCATGATGCATAAATGTATTATTCCTTTAAAAAAAAATTGCATATTGTGCATGTCTATTATCATACACAAATTGTACTAAAGCGATGGTATATATATATATATATATATATATATTTTTTTTTTTTTTTACTTTTTAATATTTAATTTTTTTTATTCAATTTTATGTCCATAAATAGTTCATAAATAAGTCAAAAACCATGCTGAAATGCAACATATTTATCTTAACATTGTCAAACATCTTTAATTGATATTTAAAAAAAAAAACAATACATCATAAATATATGGAATAATATATACAAAGATTGATTAATAATAATAAGATTCTGAGTTATGAGTTTTGGCCAGAACGTACACAACATAACTTTTTTTTTTTTGCAAAATGCTATATATCCACCTTAGGTTATATTCTACTGTAATACCATTAAGAAAAGCTAGTGAATCAATGTTTTGTTTGATAAGTAAGATTAACCGATCACACCAGTTGCGTTTCCAGGCACAGCTTCATTCAAGGAAACGGGAGCGATCACGCGTTTTAAACAGTCGCGCGCATCACATCAGCTTTTGGCACAAGTGATAAATCCTCTCATCCGGTATTCACCTGCTCGTGCGAACAGTTATATTTGTCAGATGTTCTGCTTCTCGATTCTAAGATCGCATTTGCCATCCTTATTGTCGAACCCTGCTTTTAAAAAAACTACATCGAAATCCATGACGTTATAGCTTGACTCTGAAGCTTTGATTCTCTGACTGACAGACAGCAGCTGATCAGTGACAGCCTACGTGACTGACAGCTCGCCTACAGTATAAACAATTAAATAGTAAACGTTTTTTAGTTAGCCTATTGATTCCTCTTTTTAAAAATATAAGTTTTTTGTTTTGATATTATCAATGAGCAAACTCGGACCACTTCACCAGCAGTAATTCTCTTCCCAGGGGATGCTGAGGTCACTCGTGGTGATCCTGAACGTTCTATATAACCAGGGCCGGTGCATTCATAGAGGCAACCCAGGCGGCCACCTAGGGCGGCAGAATAGGCGCCGTCTGCGACAATCTCCCCTACACCCCCGTCCTCACTGTCGTACGCGCAATCAACACCGTCTCTCGTTTCCGCTTTCAGTTTGAGGGTGGCATGATCATCTTTTACCTAGAGCTCCAGTGCAGTTTGCTCTGGCCCTGTCTATAACCGTTATATCGCACTTTGTAAACCACGTACGAAAAACAGACCCCAGGTTGCCAGATTGACGACATCAACAGGAGTGTGCCTGACTATCGAGCCTAAAGGCTGATTTAAAATGTGTTCTAAATAAAAAGCAACGGCATGCGTTAGAAGGAAGATTATCCACATTAAGATGAGTTTTTGTTCTAATCAACACCTGAAATTGATATTTTAGAAACAGCTTTTTATTCTTCCTGCTGAACAACAGAAAACGGACAATGATCACCTCATGTGCTTTTTTTCAGTGTTAAATGCTAATAATGTGAGTTTGAATGCCATTTTACATGACATGTATTGTACTATTGTACTATTGAAAGCAGCAGCAGATCATCTCAGATCTTAAAAATATAATAAACCATTTGAAATTAAACTTTAAAACTGGGACTCAGTGCAAGCCAACACATATCAGTGATTCATCATGCACATTTAATAATGTCAAAGAGATTTAATATGTGTTAATTAAATTATAAACCTTACCATTTCATTGGAGTGGAGTAAGTGCACTATTTTGTGCTTCTGAATGGATGTATTTAAATTTCTGTCATGTTTGTCTGGGGCAAACAGCCAAACTGCTTATCACTGTAAATCTAGTCACGTAGCGTGTTTATAGGACACAGGGTTACAATGTAACCTGCTCACCTAATGTTTATGTTTGTAATATTTATATTATTTGCTCATTAATAACCTCTGCTACTGTCCACCGGAGGTCACATTTTAGTCACAAATGCATGCTTTGAGAGCCTTCCTGACTAAATGAAATATGCAGTTTTCCACCAAGGCAACCCGCGGTGCTAAAATATAATTGGCAAAAGTGGCAGTAGGCGGGTTAAAAGAACCAAAACAAAGACAGACTTTCCAGCATGTAACTCACATTTTAAGAGCAGAATATCTGACTTTAGTATTGTTTTTTAGCTAAACAAGAATGTTCACTTAGCGTGTTTCTTAAATATCTGCAAACATATTATGGTATTTTTATGCGTTAGTAGAGTCAAAAACTTACATACAGCACCTTTAAGTAAACATGCAGATTTTAACTAATAAGGCAACTGAGTCAGTCTGTTAGGAATTTATAGTTGTGTTCATCATCACAAAAAAATGAAATGATGACACAGAAAGGCACTCGTTGAATACATTATTCTAAATACAAAGTTTATTATACTTATAAAGGACACAACATCTCAGTGGATCTCGGCTTGCAACAAAACCTTTATCAGCATCAAAGGATTCAATGTACAGTCTGAAAACAATAAAAGTATCTTGATTGTTCTTGATCTTTGAATTTTTTTGTCCAATAACTCTTTTTTTCAATGTTCTCATATTTTGAATGTTGAATGATTTTCATTATGTTAAGAAATTAATTTAAAAATGACAAATCTTCTAAAATTTACTTTTCATTCAGTTAAGAGATCCATACGAATCATACATGAAATAAACATTTATAAATGCAAACAGGCTTTGTTTGCTTTGCAGGTGAAATATTTATTCATTAGAAATATTGGCATACTAATGTGAATTCATGATCCGATTTGTCATGAACAGATGATTTTTTTGAGTAAATATACATTTTTTTATTTCTTTTCTTTAACCAAATCATGTGAATGATCAGCCTGATCTCACGAGAAAATGTAAGTATTTTACGTTTTGTCAGTTTAGTGGCTAATTCGTACAAATTCGTACGAAAATGTACGATTTTAAAAAGAAGACGTGACATTTAACCCCACCCATCATTGGGTGATGAGCAAATCGTACTAATTTGTACGAATTAGATCATACAAATTCATACGAGTTAGCCACTAAATCAAAAAGTTATGAATTACCGTGATATTGCGTTGGAATGATTCACAAACAGGATAAATAAGGATTGTGTTTACCTAAAGCATCATAAGTGAACTGCTCTTGTTAAATTACATTAAATTGTTATACTATTACTTGTGACCATAGTTATTTTGACACTGTCGATTTTGACTCAGCAATTCTATTTTTGCCGGTTGTTTCCCAGTCAATTTTGACTCAGTGATTATTTTGCACATAAATCCATTGTAAAACTTATATATATGCTGCTTAGGGGCGAACACAAATCTTATGAAACGGATCAATGCATTTTTACAACAAAAATACTAAATAATGTAAAAATTATAAACTCAAATCACAGATTACTGGTGGCGGCCGTTATGCATATCACTATGTATGATGCATGAAGTAAAATGCATTCATGGTGTCTTACACCATTCATCAATCATCTTATATGTCAGGATAGTTTTATGATGCATTTATGTGCTTTTGGAAGATAAAAAGCCACTATCCAACACCATTAAACAGCATAGAAGTTAAACAAAAAGTCAACAGAAAAAGTAATATACACTGTACAAAATATCTGTTCATTAACAATTTCCATAATTTGTGATTCACAATTCTATTTTTGCCGGTTGTTTCCCAGTCAATTTTGACTCAGTGATTATTTTGTGCCTTTCACTTCTTCATAGAGAGGATTATCTTAAGTAATCACTCAAAGTTTGGTCCATTCATTAAACAAATCTATTGTAGCTTAGAGAACTGTGGGAGTTGGTTTGTTCGGATTAGTTTGAAGCTTGGAATACAGCATGAAACAGCACATTCAATGTCAAATTCAAATTCATTCAACATGTCAAATGTATTTGTGTTACTTAAGTATTTCAAAGTATTCTATTAAGCTACTAATCTTGAGTAATCTAACAAAATGCAATACTTATTTGTGAAGCATGTGTTTTGTAATCTGTAGTGAAATCATTTTAAAAGTAACATTTCCAGCTCTGACTATATGTGTACATTGGTACAAAAACAAAACAAAACAAAAAAAAGCAATCTGTTATTATGTGCCTCATTAAATGCATATGATCTGATGCCAGTAAAGGCCATTTTTCTGATATTTTGCCAACACAAAACATCTGCTTGGTTATGATTACTCTGTCTGTCGTGCTCATGTTACAATACAATTACTCATTATCACTAAAGTTCATGTGAATGTGTTTTAAAGTTCACATGAACCCGAAGTTCCTACCAAAATAACACTTGTGATAGTTGATATTCTTATGAATCAGGATAGTAGCCAGCTGAGGTAATTGAGATCTGGATCTCTTGATTTTTTTGTATGTTTAATAATAACATTTTGATTTATTTCAATGAGACATTATTTAAAATTGTGTCGCTGAATAAATTCACACCACTAACACACAGCAGGCTGAGTGAAGGAGTTCATAAGAGTGGGGCTTCATGCTGCCAGATATAGTCATTATACAAATTGAGTCTTTGGACATTCTTTTAGTGCTACACTGACAGCAAAAAATAAAAAAATTAAATTAAATAAATAAAATGTTATTTGGAAGGTAATAAAGCAAAAGTATTGCTAAATTTGAACAATTGTAATTGTATATTTTTTGAATTTTTTGAAGGGGTGGGGGGGCGGGGGGGGGGGGGGGGGGGGGGGGGGGGCACCGCATTCCGATACTTAAAGATATAGTTTACCCTCAAGCCACCTTGTCAGAAAAACACCATCAGTGTAGTTTTAAATGTTTTTTTTTTTTTTTTTTTTCCTGGCTTTCCCATATTGTACGTATACAGTGGCTTTTATTTTGTAGTTTCTAAAAGCACATACATCCATTGTAAAACTAACCTATATGCTGCTGAGGGGCGAACACAAATCTTATGAAATGGATCAATGCATTTTTACAACAAAAATACTAAATAATGTAAACATTATAAACTCAAATCACAGATTACTGGTGGCGGCCGTTATGCATATCACTATGTATGATGCATGAAGTAAAATGCATTCATGGTGTCTTACACCATTCATCAATCATCTTATATGTCGGGATAGTTTTATGATGTATTTATGTGCTTTTGGAAGATAAAAAGTCACTATCCAAGACCATTAAACAGCATAGAAGTTAAACACAAAGTCAACAGAAAATGTAATATACACTCTACAAAATATCTGTTCATTAACCATTTCCATATTTTGTGATTCACAAGTCATCACCTTAGAATTATAAGGTTCTATCTGACATTTTTGTCAAAATTGAGTTATTGACATTCTTATTAAATGGCAACTTATTTACATTATGTGATGTTTTTTATAAGTTGTTTACATTTTAAGACTTTTTATTTAAAAAACAAATGTTACACACATTCTGTTTGCTATGGAATGCAAAAACTTTGAAGCTCAATATCTCAAAATCATTCAGAACGCAGATAGAAGCTTATAATTAAAAGGTGACAACGTGTTTTATTTTTTTTTATTTCCAGTGGGACCTTGATCTCTGCTCTGTTGACTTTTGATGGTGAAAATGTAAACCTACTGTTTAACAGTGACTTGTATTGACATTTTAGTGGTTTGAAATAATATAATGTATAAGAAATGATATAAAGAATTTGTTAAAATAACAGAAAATGTGCTGGCAGATAATTACAAGGTTTTTTTTGTTTTTTTTTTTTTGTTCCATAATATACAACATCAACCCATACAATATAGCACTTTACATTATTAAAAATGCTAATAAAAGTCCCTTTTTTAAGTTTTCAAGGTTAAGAGTTGTTGGAAGAAAGATCAAGGTCCCTAAATGCAAATCAAAAGCATAAATAAATTATATAAAAATAAAAATAAATAAATAAAAAAACATGAATAACTGCTAATTTATGGATATTTTTATAATGTACACTAAGGATGGTTTGAGGCTGAATCAATTATGCTGTGACCTTCGTTTTTTTTTGGGTAATTATTACTTTAAATCAGGCAGCAATACAAAGAATATAATTGTTTATTGTTGAGGAGACCACATTAGTTAGTTAAATTCAATCATCAAGTTAAATTCGATCATCGTGATATTATATGTATGAAACTTTGTCAAACACTATCAAAACAGCAGCATAAGCATTGTACAACAGAATCTGTAAATCAACAGAAATTAAAGCACTGGATCTACTGTATAAGCTATATGCTGTTTTGTTAAATTTAGTAGTTAGCTAACCATTTTCTGTGGAACTCACACTTAAATTAAGAAACATTAGCAAACATTCTAGCAAATGGGCAAATTTTGTTTCTACATTTTTTTTTTTTACTAGGAGGAACTAACAGTCTCTTAATACACTGTAAAACCCAACAGCATAAAACATTTGAGAAAACCAATTACGCCAATCCATAAGTCATATACACATACCATTAGTGTTAGTGTCGTCAAACATTTAGAGTATTAGCAACTTAAACATTGCTGTATGTGTTAATAGATGTAATTCAGTCTGAACAACTATATAGTTACTAAAATGGTTTGAGGAAATCAATTGTGGTAAATGGTTAAGTTGGACTGAATTCAAATGATAAGTTTACTCAACTTGAAAGAGTTGCCACAATCAATTTCCTCAAACCATTTGAGAAGCTATACAGTTGTTTGGATTTAAAGCACCTATCGTGTAAAATCAAATGTTTTCATGTGGATGTATTATCCACCCTACTGTCTATGTAAGAGTGAACATGGCCATTTGAAAATATTATTTGCCTGGCTTTCATGTGTCAACTACATCCAGTTATTTTTATCTTTACAAAACAACTCATTATGCTGCTTGAAATTGCAAGTTGCTGTTTTGTTTTATTAACACAATAGTATTTTCTTAATTATTAACACACTGGATTGCTGCTTTAACAGTTTTACAGTTTACTGCATTTTGATAATCTACTTGTTATTTCACTAGCTAATCAATCATGTGCAAAGTCTTGCACATTCACAGAAAACAGATTACTTCTGCTTTGAAAAACAAGGTCGACAGTGTAAGATTTTATGACCTCACATTACATTTTTTTCTACATTTATTTCAGGTTCATTTCCACATTGAGTTCAATTAATATTTATCTTAGTACTTAATAATATAAATTAGTAAGTGTTAATTATGTACACTCTACATTTGCACCAAGTAATAAACTTATATACACATTTTGGTAGCCCCCATTTGTGAATTTTGTTCAGTCAACTTATTCGGGATGTGTGTGCATTTGAATTTCCAGCATATGTTGTTGTTTTTCTGAGTTTTTTTTCTTTTTTTTCTCAATCGTACAGTATTCACCATTTGGGGAATTTGTCGGTCATGTAGTGCACACTTGGCATTAGTGGGCCATATTCATCACAGCCTACATACAGTACAAAGAGCCATTGATTCAACTCTGTATCTTAATTTGACACCTTGGTCTCATTACAAGTGTATTCATCTAAGGTTCAGCTACCAGGGGAGAGTGCGAGTGTGTGTTGATCCATTTTAATGCTGCCTTGATCATTATCCCACATGTCTGTCAATTGACTTTTAAGGCATATCCTTTAGGGAAAATTCTGTTTCCTTGATTAGAGCCCAATCACACATGCAAAGGGGAATCTGAGGAAACATGCAGTCTTGTCAGGAGAGAAAAGATAATTGGGGCTCCAGGTACACGTTGTCCTTTTAAAGCTGTTCTCAGGCCAGTTTTGTCGGCCTTCATTACTCAAACAAATGCAGTTACAGTGTTAACAGCTGATCTGAGTGCAACACATTATGTGAAGCGGTGACCACCAGTGTAGTAGCACAAATGGCCCTCTTCTCTTCTTCATTAACACAACATGGCTTTAATGAGTCCATATTCAGATGGTATTAATGAGCTGGAGCTGTTTAACTTGGTTCTTGCTGGCAGAAAAAAAAGAAAGAAAAGTTTGGTGTTGTCCAAGGACATTCTTTTGAAATGACTTAAGTTAAGATTTAGGGATAATGTGCTTTTAATGTCTAAGGAAAGCATGTTGTTTAACCTTATTTAGCATTGTAATTTAAGTCAGACATTCAAAGGGGAATTAGAGCTATTTCAAATAGAAACTTTCTTCTTCTTATTGTCATTATTATTATTGTTGTTACTATTATTATTATTAAAATGTGTAAAAGTAAATAATGTAACAAGTAAATAATCAACACATTTTTAAAGTGACAGTGAAGTTGCAGTGGTTGAATTTACAGGAGCTGATATCAGAATTTTTCTTGCCTTCTGCACTAATTCAAATATTTTTTCCCCATGTAAACATGCTAGACAGACACATCTGATCTGTATGTAGCTTGTATGTGACCTTTTTGGTACTGTGAGCTGGCAATGAGGGATGGAAGGCTAACTGAGAGAGTTGTTGTGGCATATGAATAATTATCGGAAGGTCCTGCCCACCTCAGAAGGTGAGCTTACAACAAACACTGTGAACTATTTGTGGGATTATATGGATGATTGCCAAAAACTGCTCCTTTCCACACTGGTTCTGTACAGCACTGACTCTCTTGCACCTCTGCTGGTTCTGTCCAGCAGTGACTCCCCATACACCTCCACTGGTTCAATCTAGCAATAACTAACCTACACCTCCATTGGTTCTGCCCAACAAAGACTCTCCTACACCTCCACTGGTTCCATCCAGCAAACACTCCCCATTCACCTCCACTTTTTTCCATCCAGCAAAGACTGCCCTACACCTCCACTGGATCCACTTTTTCTGTCCAGCATTGACTCCCTATTCACCTCCACTGGTTCTGTCAATCAAAGACTCTCTTATACCTCTACTGCTTCTATCCATCAATGATATTTCTACACCTCCACTGGTAGCATCAAGCAAAGACTCCTCTAGACCTCCACTGGTTTCATCCAGCATTGACTCTCCTATACCTCCGCTGGTTCCGCCAATCCATGACTCCTCTACATCTCCGCTGGATCCATCCAGCAAAGACTCCCCTACACCTCCACTGGATCCACTTTTTCTGTCCAGCAATGACTCCACATTCACCTCCAATGGTCCTGCCAATCAAAGACTTCCTTACACCTCTACTGGTTCCATCCATCAATGACTTCCCTACACCTCCACTGGTACCATCATCAAAGACTCCTCTAGACCTCCACTGGTTTCATCCAGCATTGACTCTCCTATACCTCCACTGGTTCTGCCAATCCATGACTCCCCTACACTTCCACTGGTTCCATCCAGCAAAGACTCTCCATTCACCTCCACTGGTTCCACTCAGCAAAGACTCTCCATACACCTCCACTGGTTCCATCCCGCAACTACTCCTTTACGCCTCCACTGGATCCACTGGTTCTGTCCAGCAATGACTCCCCTACACCTCCACTGGTTTTGTCAAGAAAAAAAACTCCCCTACAGCCTCATTGGTTGCATTCATCAATGACTCCCCTGCAATGCCATTGATCTCATCCAGCAAAGACTCCCCACACACCTCCACTGGTACCATCCAGCAAAGACTCCCCTACACCTCACACTGGTTCCATTCAGCAAAGATTCCCCATACACCTTCACTGGTACCATCCAGCAAAGACTCCCCTACACCTCACACTGGTTCCATCCAGCAAAGATTCCCCATACATCTCCATTGGTTCCATCCAGCAGTGACTCCCATACACCTCCATTGGTTCCTTCCATCAATGACTTTCATCATCTACACCTCCAGCAACTCTCACTCTCCTGATCTACCAGTCTCTGACCTGCCAGATCCTGATCAATATGTCCCTGACCTCCCAGATCCTGATCTACCTGTCCCTGACCTTTCAGAAGATGATCTACCTGTCCCTTACCTGCCAGATCCTGATCCAGTTTTCTTCATCTCTGCAGCCAATCCGCCAGCCCTGTGACCACTGTCCCCTGTAATTCCTGCTGCTTCTAGATCCCTGTCTCCACCTCAAGCATACGAGGCACTGGCTCTACCTCGGCCATCAGGATCCTCAGTGTTACCCTGGTTCTATGGCTCTCCATAGAGGAAGATGGTACCTCTATGGTACTTCTCTGTCAGTTGTCCCCCTGCAGTCATCCACCACACCTCATCCATGGCTCCTCCCTCCCTCAACTTTACCATGGGACATCACCCTTGCTGTCTTCTGGGTCTCTGTCATCCTCCTGCTCCAGTCTCCCTACTGGCTCATCTCTCTATCATCTCCACCCTGGTCCTCAGTCCTCCTGTTCCCCCACCCTCCGTCTGGAGTTGTTCCTTATGGCATGATAGCACACCTTTCCAGAGGAGAGAGCTATCGTTCACATGCATCATCTGTTTTGTTTGTTGGTCAGTCTATGTATTTAATTTATCTCAGTTTGTCTTTCAGTTGCTGGATAATATCGAGCTTCCTTGTTCCTGGCTTCTGTGTGTCATACTTTTACACTATTAAACCTATTTGTTATATTTGATAGTTAGTTGTATGTTTGTTCCCTCCCACATCACATTACAGAGAGTACATTCTATCACTGGTTTACAGAAACTGTAAATAAAAATCACTGAGTTCACTGATTTATAATCTCTGGACCAATGAATGAATACATAAATATCCTAACCTAAAGAGATGTTTATTTTATTTTATTTGGTTTTATTTATTTTATTTGGTTTTATTTTATTTTTCTTTAAAAAGGCATGTTTATTTAACCTGGAAATATGTACACATTATGCAAATGTACTAAATAATATTGATTTTACATAAACATACTAATTAATAATCATAAATTAAAACACCCCAGCCTTAATAGATGTTTTAAATCCCACTATGAATGAATTCAAGATTCTGTTGGATTTATCTCACTTCTTGGGACTTAATGCAAGTACACAGACACTCTCATCTCATTCACAGCCTGGTTCTCCTAGGTAAAACAGTGGTGGTGTCCAACAGGGGGCACTGTGGCTATGTTTTTTTTTTATCTCCAGGGAGAGCCAGACCTCAGTTTTGCCAGTCAGTCAGTCAGGTCAGTCAGTCAACCAGTCAGTGGGAAGGCCAATGATTAGCAACAAATAGTTTTGCAGAGGTTTTTCTCAACAGATCATATTTTACACTGTCTGTCACTCTCTCTGACGTTCACTTTGATGTGTAGAGAGAAAACACTGAATAGCTAAAATGATTGTGGGAAATATAAAGAGCGAGACAGAGAAAGCTGACTGAATGAATGTGAGAAAAATGAAAAGAGAAGGAAAAATCAATTAGAACAGATACTGTTCATAAAAGGCTAAACGTGTTGAATATTAGATTTTGATTGGCTAATGCATGTTCTAATGTCTGCAATTATTTTCAAATAAGTGATTTCAGGCAGATTTTGACCACATGTCATTTCCATATCCCTATGCCAAAGGATTTCAGCTGTTTCAAAGTATTACAAAAAATAAATAAATAAATAAAAAATAAAAACAAACAAACATCTGAGTGGTTATTATTACGCCTTGGGTGTGCATTATTTTGTTATAATTCACTGCCCAGTAAACAATTATTCCTTACTTAATATATGTATGTATTAGGGGTGTAACAGATCTCGGTTTATCTGTTATCCGTACAGATCACAACCCACAGTTCAGAACGCACATGACCCGCAGATTAAGAACTTGTTTTGAACTTGTAGATTAATCCTATTAATCCTAATAAATAAATAAATAAACTTTTATAACAATTGCAGAGAGATCGCCTCCCGCGTCTATCAAATATTGTGTATGAAAGCATTTTGGCTTCCCTGATAATATAATGATGATGGAAAAAGTTGTTGTGGGACCTACATAAATGCTTTCTTAAGTTATTAAAAGGTGTTTTCTGTCACTGTTTGTTTAGCCTGCATTAATGCATTTAGTGTAAGCTGCACAATTAAACATTACAAGATTGTGATCTCAATTCAAACTCACGGAACATGAATGATAATGATTTGCATGTTTATTAATCCTTCGAAGCACTGCATTCAAATCTGCGTTTGATCAAGATATTCAGTTTTTACACTTTTTCCGTTAGTTACAAACAATTAAATAACACAGAAGTACTGGGAGAACAGTTTATAGTTCAGATATAAACACTGATGTTGATGGTAAAGATGAAAATCACTGTTTAATGGAACTTGACGCTAGTGAATGTTGTAGTAATTACATTGTGTAACCTTATGCCACTGAATAGGTTTTCAAAAGTGATGCTCCTATAATGAAACATGAAGTTCTAAGTTCTGTTTGTTAAAACCAATGGTTTTTGCAGTAATATTTTTGTATAAATGGAAAGCAAATTACATTTGTCTCCTCCCTTTTTTGCTGATCGAAAAACGGTCTGATCCATGACTTAAAAACCATAGTGTGATCCAAACCATAAGATATGTGATCCCTTACACCACTAGTACTGTATGTATTCATGCAAATCTGCTCATTATGTATGAGTGCAGTGTTATGAAACAATATATATATTCTGTGAAGTATTTCTAATGCATTTTAATAGTCTTCTTTCAATATTGTTTTTGCCAAAATGGTTCCAAAATAAGCCAAATAATCAAGCTTTATGTGTCACTAAGCAACACTTAGTCCAAAACTGAGCATTTTAGTGAAGTAAAACTAATTACACCTTCTTGCTCACATATTTTAGCAACAATAATCCCTCTGCTGTGGCTCCATGCCAAGTTTTCCTATTTCCTACTCTCTATATGCAGTACACTTTTACTCCACCCTGCACTGATGAAAGACTGTCGAGTTGCTGTTCTTAAGGATGCTCTCATGACATGCTAACACACACACACACACACACGCACGCACGCGCACACACACACACACACACACACACACACACACACACACACACACACACACACACACACACACACACACACACACACACACACACACTCACACACAGAACTATGTACCAGCACTGTGTCATGTCACAAGAGTACACTGGCTTTCTATCACTTCTGCAACACCAAACACTTTCTGAGAGTCATACCAGGACTGAGGTTTGACACATAAATGTCAAACAAATTAGCCTAACCTTCATCACGCCCAACAATACTACGATGGCAGGCAGTGAAGCACATCAGCCCACCATACTCATCTCCTACAGAAGGGTTGCAGACCTAATTAAATATCCTCAACTGTTGAGCTCTGTACAAATGACAGGTATTGTCAAGACACAGGAATAACCTACTTACTTGTAGCATTGAATCATGGTAACATGAATAAGAGAGAGACATTTATGGTTGAATGTCACTGAAAGTACTTTAACATGTTGAGAAATGAGGAAAAAGGCTAGAGTCTAACCTAGAATTATTTTGTTGTTACAGTTTTTTCTGAATGCTTAAACTCTAACTGAGATACTTATAGCACAATTTATAAAACGATTAATTCTTATAGCAAAACCACTCACTAAGTTTGCAAAATTAAAAGCACAAACACTGCTTTGCACTAAGTTTGCAATTTTGTAACACACACTTTGCAAAATTGTAGGTACAATCCACTGCACAGCACTCTTTTTGCAGAACTGTAAACACAACTCACTGCTTTACACTGAATTTCCAAATGATCAACACACTCATAGCAAAGCTATACACATGTATGGCTATTATTTACACTATTTTGCCAACTGTCTGGCACACTGTCACATGTGAAAACTGATTTAGATAATTAGTTCACTTTGCAATCAGATACTTTCCCCGGTGCCTTGGACTAGAGGACATTGCATGTGATGTAGATGAAATTTTGTGGCCGGACCCAGAGAGGACACGATGTAGTTTTTTTTTTTTTTTCTCAGTGAAATTACTATTTTGTGTTTTGATTTGGAAAAACACTTGTGCTTGTTTTGATGTTTGTAAATAAACACTAGTACTTGAAGTTTGCATCCCTGTATGTTTGCAGAACTATGAGAAAAGGTATGACCTCAAACTGACATAGCCTAGTTTGTACTCAGAGAAGGCAAAAGCCAGATGTTTTTTTTTTGCCTTTCAAAAACATAACAATTTAGTCCAAACATAATCTTGCACACACTGACTGAGACATGTCATACAGTGAATCAAATATAAAGCCATAAAATTACACAAAACATACAAACATACAAATAAACCAACAAACAACAACAACAAAAAAAAAATTAAATAACAAAAAAAGGACAACATACCGTGCAGACATCAAATAGAAACTCTGTAAGGGGTTAAATAAAACCATATTCTTGAAACAAATCATACAATTGTTTATCTTAGTAGTTTAGTAGGAGCTGTTTTCAAAGCAAAAGCCAGATGTATTTTTTATTCATTCCATCAGTGTGTAGTTTTCGCATTGTGTGCTTATTAATGTGATGGCTTGTGTTAAGTGTTTGATACAAAAATACCATTTTTACGATGGTTTGAAGAGTTTAGCAAGGTTTATTAGCTTTTGCAAGAGAACTAAAATGTTTTGCAGATTTGGTGAAGGGTTTTCTTATGTGTGTGTAGAGTTTTGCAAAAATAGCCAATAGTTACAAAAAATGTGCTTAAGCATTCAGAAAAAACTGTAATACTGAGTGATTGTGTGGTACTGCTGATGAACTACAGTTGCTCTATTAACTGGATCCAAATGTTCTCCAATGGACTTTTTTAGCATGGCCATATGCCATATTTGGTATCTTCATAGATGTTTTGTATTGATTATAGATACCAATTATGAGATAATCTGTCAAACTTCCTGTCTGCCATTTTGATTTAGTTCAAACCATTCTTTTTTTAACTCCTCCTAGACCATTGGTCCAATCTTCATAAAATTTGACTCAAATCATCATGCAGACCAAAAGTTATGGAATTCATGTCGATTGACAAAACTGTTGTCATTTAGCATTTGAGCAAACTTGATGTAATGCTGCCGGATGATATTACAGGCTGAATCACTAAAATGGTTTAAAGTTTTGAAACCAAACTTAATGTGTGTGATCTAGACCTGACATTAGCCCCTTTCACATAGTGATAGCGGTAAATATCCAGTAAAAATACCAGTAAATTCAAAAAAGTGCTGTTTACACAGGAAAGGACATTACGGAATTTTTTCGGAAAAGATCTATTCCAAAATACCGATAAATTCCGACATCATTAACCAGAAATTACCTTTAAATGGCTGCGCTTGTATTTGTAATCATTTCACTACATTACAAACTCCGTGGATGGATAAGTATTGTGAACAACTTCGGTGAAAACATATGGACGAACACTTTCGCATGTCAAGATGTACATAATATGTGCGTGTGCTGGCGCTCACCGGCTGTCACAGTTCGGTGGCGGGGAAAAGGGAGCGAGGACTCAGTTGCAGAAATATGGGTTTTATGTATAACAAAATAAAATAAAAAGACAAAACAAACAACCCTGAGGGGGAAAACATTAACAAAACATACAAACAAACTTCACTGGGCAGGCTGGCAGGGATCAGGGGGGTATTCCAGAAAGCTGGGTTAACTTACCATCTGCTAAACCCTGAACTCTTGGTTGATTAACCCAAAACCTGCTTAAGCTGCGGTCACACTGGACTTTTCTCCCCATAGACTCCCATTCATACGCACGCAAATGCGTCAGACCAAAAACGCAGGGTCATGCGTCGAGTTTCGCATTTTGCTGCGGTGCAAAGTTCAAGCTTGGTGAACTCTGACCTGCGAAATCGCATCACTTGACTGCGTGAGACGAATCCAGGATCAAAACATGACCTCTCTGAACAGAAATTTAAAACATGGAGCAATCGCTCGCTTTTTTAATGTCTAATCATCTTGTTTAATCCCGCCCCTTTTCGCAGCGCCGTACGACAGAATTTCGCAAGGTTAATGCGCTCGCATGGCACATACCTGAAGGCATTTTCAGTAGATCGCCGAATTCACGAGTCACCATAGAAAGTCACAGTCAGGATAAAAGACCAACGCACTTTACAGAGGGGGAGTTGGGGGTTTTAATGCTGGCGTACGAGGAATTAAGGCTGATTATAAAGAAAAAGCAATATAAAATAATTAAATATAAGATAATAAATAGATTTTAAAAATGGTAAAAGAAAATTCATTAGTTTAATAAATTACACATGCCACCCTCCCTTTATTGTAATGAAGAATTAAATGTAGGCTAACTTTAACATCCTTTTTGAGTATGTTGTGTAACCATTCATGCATTTATTTGTCCTGCCATTAATTTCTTAAGGCCACAATAATAATGTGTGTTGACTATATAAGGCTTACAGAAATTGTAATCCTTCTGGAACTAAAACAACTCTGTCCAAAGTCAAATTAAACACAGACACATACTTTTAAAAGGTAATATTTGATTACTGGATCTGTATTAAACACCAGATTATTCTTTATGTCATGTAGCTAACAGAAAGGAGGCTGAGGCCTGTCTAACTGCTGTGGGCCACCAGATAGAGGAGCTGCTTTGTCCCTTAATAAAGGCTAACCAGTGGTTGAATTATTTGACCTTAAACCACACAATCTGTCACAGTGGTAAGTGACTGTTGTCAGGTAGCTTTAGGTTCTTTAGCTGTTTTTTGTTTCGTATGCAGATGAAGTTTCTTTTGCCTCAACTAACAAAAAGTGTAAGGATTTGTCAGCACTTTTGTATATTTGAATTTCACTATTGTATCACAAAACAGTATTTTATTTATATATTTATTTGAATTGTAAAGTAGCTGTATAAGGTCCATCTTCAAAGACATAGTCACATGAGCATCACCTTAAGGTGAGAAATGTACAGGAAAAGAATGTTACATGTTGAATGGTGTGTGTATAAAGATAAAATCATTCATTTCATTTCAGGAAATAAAGAAATGAGTGCTTCACACCAAACTATTTAATTAATTTGACAAATCATTTCTCTTAGAACTCTTCAATCTCATTGGTCTGCTTGGGTCACTGAGGGTTCCTCTGGGTCAGACTGAGTGCAGGGTTGGGTGTCATCATATACAAAAAGGGGTATCCTCTGTCCTCCAGCAAGTAACCAATGTAGTGGCCAGTAATGATGGAGGTGTATAATACAAATATAGTAAATAAAAAAAAAAAACACAACACAAACACAAGGCTGAACGCGAGACATGAGTACATGATGAATGAAAACACTCATCTGCACTCATACACGCAGCGTGCATGTTTCATCCCAGCGCCGACCGAGACCAAAACCAGTACACTGAGACGCTGGGAATGAAACACCACTCTGCAAAAAGATGAACGTGAACACCCGGACGAGAGCACGCAATCGCAAACACGCCCAGACCTCACGCGCCCGCATCAAGCTGGAACACGCACGGTCCAAGCACGCTCACAAATGGCGCTCATACAGAGGCACACACAATGACAGAAAACAAGTGCTCGACCCGAGAAAACTCAAGCCTAGCATATCAGGACAGGACAAGACAGAGCTAGTGTCTGGACTCTGCCACCAAAACAAGAGTTTACAAGACCAGAGTGGCAGAACCCTGACACCGGCTGCTTCATGTGCATGTGTGTCAAGCAACTGAAGGAAGGAGAGCTTGAAGGTAAACAAACAATGGCTTATCATAAGCATTTTATCGATTGTTTTTTACACAGTTGGCATTAAGAAGGAACATATAAACGTTATCTGACTAACATCTAGCATCTAAATGTGTCTAGAAAAAATATCCAAAGGCTTTTATTTTAAAAAACAGCATGGATGTAAATGTGTCTCATTGGCTGGAGTACACATCTCACGTCAGCGTGTTGTAAGTATGAGGGCGCTCTTTCCAGCAATATTCCTTCTGCATTCACACAGAGTAGAATTCCAGCAAATTACCGGTAATGTTACAACTTCTCTTTCCTGAAATATTTATTCGGAACGAATTTACCGGTATCTGTTCTGTTCACATAAACAGACCTTACATACAGAAAGGTCTGTATATGTGAAAGGGGCTATTGACCAAACCATGTCAGTTTGCACGACCTTCTGGGTAAACTTGACAAACAATTCAATTCTATCAATAGAAATCATACAACATGTATCTAATGACTTTTGAATAGTTTTGTCTATTGTCACTAGACTGGTCTTGCCGATTCCTTGTATCATACAGAGAATATTAATATAATTTATTCCCTAATTAACAAAATTTCCTATCCACCATCTTGAATTGGTATGAAAATCAGTTTTGTACTCTCCATAGATCTTTAGCCCAATTCCCACCAAATTTGATTCAGACCGTGCTGCCAATAAGTTACAGAATTTTCCAGTTGCTCTGTAGCTTGTTGCCGTGCTAGTTTATTATGTGGCCACTGGGCTGCTTGGCCCCAATAATTGCTGCTTGCAGCTATATTATATAATTAGATTTGTTTTGATAGCTATATATAGTTCCCACCTTCAAACCAATATATAAACAAGCAGGATACCAATGCAAAGAATAAGTCTACTGGTTTCTAACACTGTGTTTTTTTTTTTTTTTTTTTTTTTTTTAAAGATGTTGCCTAGATTGCTGTTCAAACATCAAGTGATTAAAACCTGCCATTGATCATTCATGTGATGACTTGTAATCATCCTCCACCTCCTCAACAGACTGTGAACTGGCATTCAAGACTTCCAACAATCCAATCAATTATAAAATTTTAAATCAAGTGAAAGCAAGGTGTAATCAAGTCCTACCTTTTGTTTCTTAATTACAGTAGACCATTACAGCGTTCATGCTAACTTAAGCTTTGACATGTGTTGGATGCTTTATAAAATATTGTACTGGACATACTATATATATAATATATATATATATATATATATATATATATATATATATATATATATATATATATATATATATATATATATATATATATATATATATATTTACATTTATTTATTTATTTATTTATTTATTGTCACACTTTATTTTGATGTCTTGTTTGTTTGAATTTAAGTTACATTCCATCTACATGCCAACAAATTCTCATTAGATTATAAGTAGACTGTGAGGTTGGGGTTTGGGTTAGGGTTAGTGTAAATTGGCATGTACTTGCAAAGTTTCTTATAGTCAGTTAAATGTCATTAAGTAGACAGTTTACTAATACTCAAATGGACTATCAAAATAAAGTGTTAACTTTTTTCCCCCATTCACTGAAAATCAACATGCAAACTTAAATTGATCAACAAGTAATTATGAAAAGAAAAATAAAAGAAAAGAAAAGTCAACCGTACTTGCTTGATGCAGAAGTACAAAAAGGCATTAGTTATCATTTGAGCTGCATTTTAGTTGGATGGATCAGACATATTGAAACAACCTACGTTACTGTCCATAAGATTAAAAAATAAGAAATAAATATAAAAAATAAATAATAATATAAATAAATAAATAAATAAATAAATAAATAAATAAATAAATAAATAAATAAATAAATAAATAATCAGAATCAGAATCAGTTTTATTGCCAAGAGTGCTTCACACACACAAGGAATTTGTTTTGGCAACAGAAGCTTCCAGTGTACATAAAGTGACAGGTGACAACACAAAATTAAATGTGAGAAAAAGAAAAAGGCGATAAACATTAAACAGAGATGCAGTTAGTCAAAAAGATCTGGATGTTGAATTGTATGTACAGATTTGTTATAAATATACAGGTTGTAAGGTGCTGTGTACAAATGCGTGTGAGAAAGTATTGCATTGTATGTTGTTATAAGTGCTGTGTACAAGAGCATATGAGATAGTATTGCACATTTATTGCACAGTAGGGGAATATTTAACTGTTCATGAGGTAGATGGCCAGAGGAAAGAAACATTTCCTGTGTCTGGCTGTTTTTGTGCTTGGTGCTCTGTAGCGCCGACCAGATGGCAACAGTTCGAACAGTTAGTGTGCTGGGTGCGAGGCGTCCAGAATGATTTTGCGAGCCATTTTACTCACTCTGGAAGAGTACAGTTCTTGAAGTGTAGGAAGGGCAGTGCCAGTGATTCATTCAGCAGTCCGGACTATTCGCTGTAGGAGGTCAGTTTTGGCAGCTGAGCTGAACCAGACAGTGATTGAAGTGCAGAGGATGGATTGGATGACAGCTGAGTAGAACTGTACGAGCAGCCCCTGTGGCAGATTAAACTTCCTCAGCTGTCGAATGAAGTACAGTCTCTGATGGGCTTTCTTCACAATAGAGTCTATGTGAATGTCCCACTTCAGATCCTGAGAGATGGTGGTGCCCAGGAACCTGAATGACTCTACTGCAGCCACAGTGCTGTTCATGATGGTGAGTGGGGGAGTGCAGGGGGTTTCTCCTAAAGTCCACTATCATCTCCACAGTTTTGAGCGTGTTCAGCTCCAGGTTGTTGTATCTGCACCATAAAGCCAGTCGCTCCACCTCCTGTCTGTATGCAGACTCGTCGCCGTTCCGGATGAGGCCGATAACAGTAGCAACATCCGCAAACTTCAAGAGCTTAATGGAGGGGTCTTTTGCGGTGCAGCCGTTGGTGTACAGGGAGAAGAGCAGTGGGGAGAGAACACATCCAACACTAGCTGTTGTCTATCTGTCAGAAAGCTGGTGATCCATTGACAGAAAGAGCTAGGGACAGAAAGCTGGGTCAGTTTGTACTTGAGCAGTGATGGGACGATGGTGTTAAAGGCAGAACTGAAGTCCACAAACAGTATCCTTGCGTAATTCCCTGGTTTGTCCAGATGTTGTAGAGTATAATGCAGTCCCATTTTGACTGCATCATCCAAAGACCGGTTTGCTCTATAGGCAAACTGCAGAGGGTCCAGCAGAGGTCCAGTGATGTCCTTCAGATAAGCTAGCACCAGTCTTTCGAATGACTTCATGGCCACAGATGTTAAGGCGACAGGTCTGTAGTCATTGAGTCCTGTGATCTTTGGTTTCTTTGGTATTGGGATGATGGTGGAGCATTTGAAGCAGGATGGAACTTTGCGCTGTTCCAGTGATCTGTTGAAGATCTGTGTGAAAATAGGAGCCAGCTGGTCGGCGCAGGTTTTCAGACAGGCTGGGGAAACACTGTCTGGACCTGGTGCTTTTCGTCTCTTCTGTTTTCTGAAGATCTGACACACATTATCCTCACTGATCTGAAGTGCTGGGGTGGAGAGGGAGATGGCTGTAGGTGTTGATGGCTGTTTACTGAGGATCTGACGCACATTATCCTCACTGATCTGAAGTGCAGGGGGGGAGAGGGAGATGGCTGGAGGTGTTGATGGCTGTATAGGGAGATGGTCCGGGCGGGTGTGAGGTGTCTGGTCAGAGGTGTCAAATCTGCAGTAGAACGTATTCAGCTCGTTTGCAAGATGTTTATTGCTGTCGATGCTGGGGGATGGTGTTTTATAATTAGTGAGGTCTTTCAGGCCTTTCCACACTGATGCAGGGTCGTTGGCAGAAAACTGGTTTTGCAGCTTTTTGGCATAGCTCTTCTTAGCCACACCAATCTCCTTTGTCAGTGTGTTCCTGGCCTGATTGTACAAAATCCTGTCCCCACTCCTGTAGGCATCCTCTTTTGCATGACGAAGCTGTCTAAGTTTAGTGTAAACCATGGTTTAGCATTGTTAAATGATAAGTAGGGTCCTGGTAGGGATGCATAACTCCTCACAGAAACTGATGTATGATGTTACAGTCTCTGTGAGCTCATCTAGGTCGGTGGCTGCAGCTTCAAAAACACTCTAATCAGTGCATTCAAAACAGGTTTGCAAGACCTGCTCTGTGTCGTTGGTCCATCTCTTAACAGTCCTTAATACTGGCTTAGTAGTTTTAAGTTTTTGCCTGTAAGTTGGTATAAGATGAACCAGGCAGTGTGTCGGAGTGTCCTAGAGCTGCTCTGGCTACGGAGCGATATGCATCTTTTATTGTGGTGTAGCAATGGTCCAAAATGTTATTGTGCAATAACAATTGCAATTTTCGATATTTCATACTTACCCACATGGATGACCCACATAACATACTGTAGCCTAGGGGTGTCAAAATAATTGTTTCTTTGGAACACCGCGATGCAGACGCGAACAATTCGGTATTGGTTCAGTAATAATCATAACCGGTTATTATGTAGTGACGTCATTTATCTCATTTATGTTGCGGTAGCTTACTAAGGCGAGGGAAGTGAGCGCAAGTATTAACAACGCTCCAACTACTTAAAAATGCAGAATCTGTGCACAATTTTACTTTGTGTGTGTTTTCTGGAGTCTTTAACTAACACTTACAGCAGAAGCCCCTTTTTCACTGCGATTGAGAGAATGAAAGTAAACTCCATTTCTCTCTCTCTCTTTGTGGCCCGTTTGACCTGCTGGCGTGACTTTTCCCTCTCATCTTGGCTGTTACAGCGATACTTCTGGATACAGACACGAGCGCGTGCCTGCAGAGGCGTTTATCATGGATAGGCTGTGATCACAGCTGCCATTTATCAGTGTCACTCATCTGTGAAGAGCGCAGCGCACAAGAGCCAATCGCAGCCCTTTCTGATGAGCATGTGACCAATTAAAGGGGTGTAAGAGAACTTGGTAGACATTCTTAGCTATTCCCCCTAATAAATGTGGACAATATATTAAGGCCAAATATGCAGAACTTGACATTAACCAAATAATTTGCAAGACCTTTTTCTAAATAAATGTTTAGAAGATGTATGTCTCCAATTAAACAAGACACTGAATAGTTATCACAAAACACAGAAATGCTCATGATTTAGGTAACATCATACAGTAATGGCGTTTAGGGTGTCAAAGCTTTTGAACTTGATTATTTTTGTAAACAGTTATTGGTCAGTGTTGTGGAATATATGTAAAAGCCTCTATTATGTGGTGCAGACACAGCAAGCAGTATGTAAAATGCAGTGGCGGTCAGTGCCTCCACTTCCAGGCCTGCTGGAATGTGAAGCTTGTCCAAAACTCGTCATGTGTGTGGCTCGTCATGTTAAAATATGTGTTCCATGCCTAATACGAACCTATTATGGATTATGATAAAAGGGATGCTTGTGTTTGCTAGATACTCAATTAATTATTGTAAAATCAGAGTTAAGGTAGTGGTTTTTGAGCATATTGTAAAGGTGATCGTATTTTTATGTTAAACTTTTGTTTAACATGTCTGCGGTGGGCATCTATTTTGACATGATACAGCATGCACTTATGTTCAGAAAACGTGAAACAAATATTTTGACATGACGAGCCACACACGACACCTTGAACACTTATTTGGTATTCCGGCAAGCCTGGAAGAAAAGCCACCGATCACCACTGCTAAAATATATAAAATCAACTTTAAAGACAAAGATTACAATTATTAAAGCTTTGAAATGTAACTGTATATTAAGAAAACTTAAACTTACCACACACAATGATGTGAGGTGTAACTTTCCCATTTTAACGAAATATATCATGGCAAACTGTAGCACCACACTTTAACACGCATGGCGGTTCATTACGGTGACGTTTCACATGTAAAACATGTTCCCTACGGCTTTGCACCAATGTTCCACAGAATAACAGCTAAACATTGCAACTGTGTGAACAAACACATACTGTCGTGTTGTTTTAAACTGCTAAATGCGGTTTCACATCCCGCTTGCACATACGACTAGCTTTACATTACATGCACTGCATAGATATGCGCCATCAACAGGGACAGGGTACATGCTATTCAAATAACACACAGTGCTTAAAACTGTTTACCTTAACGATCTGCCCACTGTGCCCAAACACTTTATATTCACAAAAGTTTGTCCTTCTGCTCCGTCGATGCAAAAAGTTGTTGTCCTCTTGTCCACTGCCGACGTGCATAAACGGGCATAAACGCAAATGGCCCAGTTGCTCCGCGCCAACGAGAACTCAGCCAATCACATTCTTTGCCCAAGGTGCAATGTTTATCATGATTGGATGATGCTTAACGGTTATATTTCAAATGTTTAAAACTAATTCCTGAGAGTAGAGACAAAACAGAGCATTCAATTTCAGATTTAGTTTCACACACCCTGAAAAATTTTAATTAGAGTTAAATAAAGCAAAATAATATTTCAATTCTCTCTCTCTCTCAATTCAATTCAATAATTGCTTTATTGGTATGGCAAATGTTACAAATGTATTGCCAAAGCAGTTCTACAGTTTACATAAAAAGTAACACGCATAATAATAACAAAAGAGTAAAAACAGTAAATAGTAGTAGTAGTAAAAAAAATAATGATAAAATAAATAAAATAAAATAAAAAAAGATGATATATAATAATTAAATAAAATATCAACAATACATCATATTATTCAATATATCACATTATTATTAAATATATCACACTATTATTACATTTATCACAGTATTATTATTCAACATGTCACAGTATTATTATTCAACATGTCATATTATTATTTGACATATCATATTATTCATACAAATCAATACAAAAATAATAATAGATCAGAATAAACTGTCCATTTAACAACCAACATTTTAGGATAAAACAGTAATAAAAACAATAATAATCAGTATATTTACAATTATTCATTTATAATAATCTAGGTGTGTAATAATCTCTCTCTCTCTCTCTCTCTCTCTCTCTCTCTCTCATATATATATATATATATATATATATATATATATATATATATATATATATATATATATATATATATATATATATATATATATATATATATATATATAATGTATATTATATAATTAAATATAATAATAATGTTTCATTAGCACATTTAAGATATATTTGTATATGTACAATTAAAAAAGGAAGCGCATAGTGCTTACATCTAGTCTTAACAATATGTTACGAGAACAACTAAGTATACATTTCCAATTTGTACAGATTTGAAAAAAATATATACTTTTTTAGAATGTTATTTAGAGAGCATTGACTAAAATCAACAAAAGTAGGTTTATTCTTTAACAAAATAATAATAATGTTATCTCATGAGTTTATAACATTCAAAAACACATTTAGCACATTCAGTTCTATTGCACATGAAATTCATATCTTTTCAGTTAGGAATAATACAGTATATTGTTAATTTTACTGCTATAAACCGTGTTTTCATATGGTTTTTAACTGTTAAATTTAAGGTCTTACTCTGTAAAGCTAATTACGGTTTTTAACTAAACTCTATGGTTATCTCATGTTTTGTGGAATACGGATTTATTCTGTAGCATTTATGCGGTATTTCACCGTAAAATTTACGGACATTTTTTTACAGTGTACTGTAGCCTCCAGTTTTTAACAAATTAAATTCCCTGCAAACATTTTATTGCATGCTTATTCTCGACCATGAAGCCATGAGGAGACTACAACCTTTCATATGCATTTTGTCCTCCTTTATCTTCCCAGCATGCCAAACACATACATTACTCTGATATAATACTCTACCCAATGTGCTCTCCTCATTCTCTGAGAGCAGTAACTCTTTTAAACATGTCCTTCACAGGGCCCAACAGGCACATGACCCTGACAGACTGTCTATGTACAAAGAAATGCCTCTACATCTTCCACATCCCCTTCTTTCGTCCCCCTCTTTTTTCACTTCTCTATTCCCTCTAATCCCTCCTTTGCTGAGCTGTGGCTTTTTCACCTCTTGCTCTATTTCTTCTTCCGTTCCCTTCATGCCCACTCACTATTGATGATAGTGTTCTCAAATAGCACCAGATTAAAATGACTCCAGAATATGGAAGAAATGTTTACCGCTATTCTCATATTGTACAGTTCAAGTCCTAGACTGAGACATTTTGAATCAAGACAAAATAGATTAAAATTGAACAATTTAACACTTGTCAGTCAATATTATAGCTTGATAATTGCTTAACAAGTTCTTGTTTGACTAAACCTCGTTTGGTACTGGACTTCTCATTTTGCAGGTCCTGTTTGACTTTCAAAATCAATTAGCACTTCAGACGGGAAGCTGTTTCTACTCAAAATGATGTCTTTGCCACATGGGCAAGGTGACTATCAAAGGCTTTCCTCATCAGTGGCAGACATATTTGTTGGACTTTTATCTGAAACATTTTCAGCAGAGTGTTTATTTCTTGTTGATTGGGGTTCAGAGAAACTGGCAAACTTCCATTTGCTAACAGGCCTCAATGCTATCAGTTCTGTCCAGCTTCTGGAGTTATTTTCTGCCATTTCCTCAACATGTTGCAACGAGGAAGTGGCACAAACCATTTAAACATATGTCTGGTATGGAAGGATAAACTAGACACTAGAGCGAAGTCAGAAAGAAATGATTGGTTTGTGTGGCATTGCGGAGGCTGCATTAACTGTTCTTGCTTTAAAGGTGCTATATAATATAAAAGTACATACCTAGGCAAAGCTTGAATAGTATGAGTTCAATATATAGAAATCACCATACTGTGAGGCTCAAACACTCCTTTTTCCCATGTAAATCCTTTGAGTGTAAAAACCTGGTGAAAGCAGGACTATCAGAACAAAACACAAACTTTTACAATGCACACATGACTATTAATTAGCATGACCTCAATATTGTATGTACTTAGCTGGCAGCTAGCTCTCTGCAACTCTCACATGGTCGCCCACTGAAGCTAAGCAGGGCTGCGCCCGGTCAGTACCTGGATGGGAGACCACATGGGAAAGCTAGGTTGCTGCCGGAAGTGGTGTTAGTGAGGCCAGCAGGGGGCGCCCAACCTGCGGTCTGTGTGGGTCCTAATGCCCCAGTATAGTGACGGGGACTCTATACTGCTCAGTGACCGCCGTCTTTCGGATGAGACGTTAAACCGAGGTCCTGACTCTCTGTGGTCATTAAAAATCCCAGGATGTCCTTCGAGAAAGAGTAGGGCGTCCTGGCCAAATCAGCCCACTGGCTTCTGTCTATCATGGCCTCCGAACCCTCCCCGTATCATAATTGGCTTCATCACTCTGTCTCCTCTCCACCAATCAGCTGGTGTGTGGTGTGCGGTCTGGCGCAAAATGGCCGTCGCGTCATCCAGGTGGATGCTGCACACTGGTGGTGGATGAGGAGATTCCCCCCAATATGTAAAGCGCTTTGAGTGTCTAGAAAAGTGCTATATAAATGTAAGGAATTATTATTATTACTTTTTTGTCAGGTTCTACATCAGCCAAACTGCACAAGCAGCCAAATCATCAGTGGCCTCATGTACAAAGACTTGCGTTGAATTTATACTAAAACATTGCATAAAATGCATAAAACACTGCGTACACAGAATCCCACACATATTCTCTTTGTACATCTGAATTAACGTGAAATGTGAGCACACGTGCACAAGCACAAATCCCCTCCCTGCCTCATCCCCCTAATAAATATTGTAATGACTCTACTTTGGCAAAACAAAACAAAAAAGCAACGGCAAAAGCAAGCAAGATAAGAAACTTCACAGAATGTGAATTGGTGGTGCTCCTATCGGAGGTAGAGCAGAGAAAAACTGTGTTATTTGCAAGTTTGTCCTGGAATTAAAAACTAAAGGAAAAAAAAAATAGAGTGGGAGAGCTTAGCTGATGCGGTTAACGGTGTAAAGGTCTGATGTAAAGGTGCAGGTTAGGAGGAGAACAGCAGCGCACCGTCAAAGTGTGGACCGAACAGGCGGGGGAACAGGGGATGCTGAACTAACACCCTTTGAGGAGAGAGTTGCCTCAATAATGGTCAACACTTTACTGTCTGGAGTAGCATCCATGTCTGTGGGAGACACAGATGTATTAGGAACACTTTGTTAGTGCGGTATAGCAACACCCCTCCGCTCTTATCAAGGCAGCGCCACTGGCATTTCAGCTGCCCAATCGCCCGCTCTACAACTGACCGAGTGCCTGCCGTCTTGGAGCCTCATCCCAACCATGCTGTTTGTGAGGATGAATTAATTATGGGTTGACCAAGGCCACCTTGCTACAATGTTTGTTAAGCCCATTTGAGCATCACATATTATTTGCACCTGTATTGAATGGAAATGTTTTCGATTCACGTATGCAAATTCATCTTCAGATTGTGCCTTCTGCGTGCAGTCGTTCGCTCCGATTACATTGGAAAAACCGTCGATCGCTGCAAATTGCGCTTTAATGTTTGGCTGGTCAACTGCTTGGTATGGAAACCTTATATACCTGCTAGACATGCGGATGATCCCGTCCCATACAGCTGCCATTGCACAGCTCAAAAGATACTTTGTAGTGTGCAATTTAACACAATTGCCTCTAGGAGTCGCCAATGGAAAAAAAAACAAACACACACAAGAAATGCACGTACGCCAGACATGAAGTTGGCGTGGACCAACACACATTCTCACGTTAATTTCATCATTAGTAAATCCAATCGTGAGCGTGAAATCTGCCGTACGCAAAGTTTTTGTGCGTACGCAGTGTTGATACATGAGGCCCCAGATGTTTGGCAGCCAAAACACAAACTGTTACCTTATTTTTAAGTTTATCTGATTTGAATACATTTTCGAAATGTTTAAATACAACATAGTCGAAATGAAACGGGATGAAGCACATGCTTATTATTTTCCCACCCCATTACCACACACATCATTCGTTTATTACTTCAACTTATTTCTTCTTTTACTTATCTCTTCTTTTTGCATGAGACATATGAGCTTTACATGAGACATATTTTATTATTTTAGCATCTTTGACAATTATATATTTGATTCAATTTGTACATTTACATTTTATAACATAGATCCAAAAAATACATAGTATTGCAAACAGCCATTAGTTGAAATTTAATCATACCTTACTCATTTTATTTTTTTTTCAGTCACCTCTATTCATCATTATATTCCTTTAATACTATATATGTATACAACATTTTAAATGGACTATTATCCTGCCGTTGTTTGATAATCTGTTCTAAACTGTTCCATAATTTCTCCCCAACTACAGACTTACATATTTTTTTTTAACTTGTCCTTCTTTTCAACCTCTTAAATTTTGTTGTTCTCTTAGATATCCATTATGTCTTTCTTCAAAAAAAACTTTTGCATGCATTTCGGAAGTAATTTATTCCTAGCTTTATACATACATTGTGCTGTTTTAAATTTAGCCAAATCATTAAACTTAGATATCTTCAATTTAAAAAATAAAGGGTTTGTATGCTCCTAATACCCCACATTTTCTAGCAGTCTAATTACTTTTTTTTCTGCATTCATAGGATTGTAAGTTAGATTTATATGTATTCCCCCGAATTTCAACACAATAACTCATACTGTATATGGCAACATAAGTGTGTTATATAATACACACATTGATTTATTGTCCAGGATAAATCTTGCTTTATACACTATCGCTACAGTTTTTTTTTTTTTTACTAATTTTGATATCACATTATTTATTTGCGGTTTCCAACTAATTTTATGATCCAATACAACACCAAGAAATGTAATAGCATATACTCTTTCTATAACTTAATTATAAATTTTTAAATCTATATTATAACTACTTTTGAATTTTCCAAATAAAATAACCTTTGTTTTACTTCAGGCTATATGCAGGAATCCTAAAAGTAATTTTAATACCTTTTTAAGACTTCTTAAGGACCTTCTCAGAATATTCTAAGACCCCATCGCCACTTCATGCTCTACTCAGTATCAAACCTTTAACTTAATAAACAGTTGTTAATAAACAGTTGTTGTTAAATAAATCAATGCAGCACAACCATGCAACAGAACTCAGATAGGTTTGGAAGAAACAAAGCTTGAACGAATAAATTACGTGGTTGTTTTCAGCAACAGTCTTCAGCCACTGTTTAAACTCATCTTTCTCCAACCAGGAGTACGCAAACTTACATTTTTCTATTTTGCCTTCTGTTTCGCTCTATGGTTTCGCTACATGTGGGGAGCGACACATCACCATCACATCACCCAGACGAAGGAGCTTGGCCGGACATGCTCCGGACCAATCATGTGGATCGAGCACGCCGTTGTTAATATTTATGCTTTTTTGGAGTCAAACACTTTGGACAACGCTTGAACAAAATTTAAGACCTTGTAAAAACGCAATTAAGACTTTTTAATACCTTTTAAGGGCCTTAAATTTCTCAGAATTGATTTATCATCTTTTAATACTTTTTAATACCCTGCGGACACCTTGTACTTATATTTGATGACAATTTGTTTACGTCAAACTACCACTATTTCAATTCATTAATTTCTGTTTTAATAAACTCCATAAGTTTTGGTAAATTATCCCCAGAAAAAAAGATGCTTGTATCATCCACAAATAAAATAAACTTAAACAGCTCTGATATCTTACACATATCATTAATGTAAATCATAGACAATATTAAACAATAAGCTTATATTAAACTTACTATTTATGTGGGACTCTTATTTTGAAATTGAGAGAAACAGAGAGAGCAATAAATCAAAAGACTATAGGCTAAAGTCAGCATCAACATGCCTTTACAGATTGTTTTGGATGCAGGGCAGATTTCAATGCACTGCAGTTCTCAGCCAAATGTGGATATATTGTAACAGTTAAATATTACTATTATTATTATTTTCTGATTTATTTATTTATTTTCTTGCACTGTGTATTGTTTTGTATGGTGTCATGTTGTAATGTTGCTTCCGATCTCTGGGGGGCACTAGGTTGATTTACACCTGTATAAAGAGCTACTTACCATAGAGTAAAATAAGTGTTTGGTAGAGTATACACCACATCTATCACTTTTGCTATTGGCCTTCGCATTGTCCATTGTTGAGAACTGTTGCAGTTATCGCTCAGTAGTAAGTGTAACTTTTGTGTCTTTATCTGATGGGTCGTGTTAAGCAGTTACTAGTGATGGGCAAAGCGAGGCTTCATGAAACACTGAACCAGTCGAAGCAAATGTGTCGAAGCTTCGAAACGTTTCGAAACCCCACTCTATGGTGACACCTAGTGGTCATTTTTTATGTATTGCACTGGAACAGCTTCAGCAAAGAACAGTAGAGGAAACTGAGGTATTAAACCCCACTTTCCAGGCAAAAACCTTCAAGTGATTTAGTGGAGCGGTTAGGGTTTTTGACTATCAGGTGGGGATAGTGGGATCGAATCCAGACTGTGACAGCTATTTTGAAATGCTTTAATATCGGTTTGAATTGCTCTGTTCTTGTATCGTTCTGTTTAAACATTGGTCTGACATCCGAATAAACACTTTGTGAATAAATATGTCTTGTTTTGGTCATAAAACAAGGTTGTGCTAGTTCAGACACGGTTGTGGCTAGAAGTTAACAAGTATTATTTATATTACTCATTAAATTTCCCATTTATTCTATTTCATTAATGTCTACCCAAAACCTAGACCCAACCATCACATTACTGTAAAAATATTAATTATTGTTTTACAATGTTACAAAAATGATGCTAAATTGATAGCGTATCCGCAGCTGTATCCTATCTAGACTACATCATAAAACAGTAACATTATTAAAATACATAAAATCATGATTTCGCTGTATTTGTACAAGTCGGGATTCGAACCCAAAAATCATTTGAAGCACGTGCACAACGAGCACACGTACGGTTCACTAGGCCATATGAGATAGACATTTTTTTCTGACCCTGTCAGTTAAATGCAGATTCGCCAGGTCTCGAAACGCTTCTGAACTGATCGATGCTTTGAATCGTTTTAGTCACGTGACCAGGTGTTTCGAAACACTTTAGTCACGTGACCTGTGTGTTTCGGATCATGCTTCGGTGCAGTGTTTCGAAACACTTGCGCTTCGGGATCTCGACACTGTGTCGAAACGTCAGTTTCACGTCAGCCATCCCTAGCAGTTACTTATGTTGATTTTTATTTGTGTTTGTTTTAGAAAGGACTGTTTGTATTTTGATGTACGCATGCTTCTGTTGGCTTGTTGTGTTCAATTGGAGTTAAACAATACTAAGATTGTCCAACTTCTTGGGGAGCAACATCTCACTCAACAGAGGGCAACTGGACGTTTCTCCTACATGCATCAACAGTATCTTTCCTAACAGTGTCAGGACATCAAAAAGAAATTGTATCGCTCTCAAGTGCTAATAACGATAAGTTATCACTGACATTATTTAGACTAATTTGATTCTGACTTTGGAATGTTTTTTTTTTTTTTTTTATGTGATTGACGTTTTTTGGTTGATGATAAAACACGTGTGGGTAAAATTAAAAAGGGTTCAACTGTGATAATTTGTTTCAAAAGTGATTATTCAATCAGCCAAAGTTCTGTAGAACCCCCTCAGAGTAATACCAATTCAAGGAGAGGAGGTGTTGCAATATGGATTATAAATTTGTTCAGTATCACCCCGGAGAGGCATACTTTCTTTTTAGTTGTATATATTGTTAATTAATCAAGTATATTAGATTAGATGTGTAGAATATGATCATGCAGAATGGTTACCATAAAAGTACAATTAATCAGCAAAAATTTCTTGATAGCAGGCAGGAAATAAGACACTAGTTATAGGATCAATTCTCACTATTAGTTAAAGTCTTCGCGTAATTTCAATACCAAACATATTGACAGGCTACCTGGTGCTTGCCAGTTATCAATAATAATTATACAGTGTTTGAGATTATAGCAGGCCACATCTGGTTTGGGGAAGTTTTACTCAAAAAGACACATCCTAAGTTTGGCTACAAATGATCCTTATCTGTCAGGATGATAATAACCAACACAGGCTCATTGTAAAAACGTACCCCTGTATAGATTTCTGGATAGTGCGAATTATGTAGCCAGAGCTATGAATGGCTGCATTTCACCTTTAAAATTAATACTATGGGTTGTTATGAAGCCATCAATTGCATATGTTTCTTCTCATGCAACCAGTTGACCGCTTACTGTTGCCAGTTTGCCCAGTAGCTCGCCACGTACATCGGCAGACTTTTGAAGCAGAGAGGAGTTGACTGCAACGACTGGGTTCAAGTCTGGCAAAGAACACTTCCAGGAAGCAGGTAAAACAAAAAAAAAACAAATAAATAAATTAGTAAATAACAGGGTGAGAACCTGGTAAGATCTGAAAAATTTGTTAAAAATTAAAAATCAGGCGAGGGCTTTTCTTTTTCTGGATTGATTTTGAAAACACTGTCAGTTAGGTTTAGGGAAGGGGGTGATTGGGTCAATTGGTGCTTTTGAAAACACTATTGGTTGGGTTTAGTGCAGGAGGTGGGTGGGGGAATCGGTTGGGTTGTCAGTCAGTCAGTCAGCATCGGCCTCTGGTGAATTATTAAGTGAGAATAGCAGGCACGAATGGTGAGAGACATTTGAGATCTGAAAAAGACTACACAGCGGCCTCTGGTGGATTCACAAAAACAAAAACTGCAAAAAATATACCTCCTGGGACGTATTTTGTGTTGTCCAGAAATGTATACATGGGTACATATCAATAATAAGCTTGGGTTGATAATAACTGAATTGTAAGTTGTGCACTTTCTTCAAATCGTCTGATGCCAGGAGAATAACATATTGCTTTATATCTCAATATGGCATGCCAAAACCAGAACATCTCTGGCACGAGCTCTTTTCAGTGTGCTGCATTCTTTTGCTCTGGCACTATTGTCCTTAGTATTTTGCTATAAGAGTGTGAGCAACACAACAAGTACTGCGCATTTTTGTGGCCCTTGTCTCTCCATTAGTTTGCAATGAGTTCCATAAATATGTAACTGAAATGCAATAACATATTTTTATAATAATAATAATAATAATAATAAAAATATTAATAATAATTAAAAAATTGACTGACAGACAGACAGACTGATGTATTGACTGATATATTGATTTGCTTTCATACAGATGCTGTGAAATGTACTTTTCTCCAATGGCCATTTCATCAATGCTTAGAGAAGAAAAATAAGACAAATTATTAAAATAATGGAATAACTTTTTCGCTCAGTGTTTGATTAAAGGAACACATGACCTACTTTACTAATTAACCATTCAGTGTAACTTTAATAGATCTGACAGTATTACAATAGCATTATGTGGTAACCAACACACAAGAAAGTATTGAAACTTATCATTACTCCCACTCCATCTTTGGAAAAAACAAGCTGTAAAGGTGTGTTATTGCGACACATCTATCTGAAAATAGAATACCAGAACGGTGAAATAGCAAAAGTGCAATAATATAGCAAACAAACCTTGGTCATCCAATATGTTGTCAATATCTTGAAGACCACCAACCTTTATAACATCAATAAGGCTTTGCATCTTGCTTCTCTCTCTAATGCTGTGTTGATTGCAGCACAATCTCTCCACACCCTTGGTTTGCACTGTTATTCCTCTCGATGGCACCTGCTGTCATCCCATAAATACAGCTGAATGGGCTATTGAGAGAGCTGGGCTGCTGAGGGTTTGCCACGGCGGATGGCGATGAGTCCCCATAAAGCAGACGCCTGCGTTATTTATCCTGCTTCTATGAACTCAGGGAAATGAAATGTTTACCACAAATGGGCCTCTCAAAAGCCCACACCCGACTTTTAGTATTGATTCAATGAGTCTGATTTGTAAATAAATGTGTCAATATGAAGTCGGGATTCAAGCCGGAGATGTGGTGTCTGGTAAACATACTGGCATTATGGGGAGAGAGAGAGAGAGAAAAAATACAGTTCAGTGTGTTGACAAATAAAAATGAATGCAGTTAATTACCGTAGTAAGATTTGAAGACGTGCATCCTGCTCTCCATGCTTTAGATGATTTTGACAGTTATGAATGATGTTGTGGTATATTCATAACATTTATCTGTGGCTTGAAGTTCAAGAGTCTGCATTGACTCTGCATAGACTTTATTATTATTTGTAGTTTCACCCTCTTCCAAATTAATCAATGCTAGTTGTCACACAGGTTTCTGCAAAATATATAACAGGAACTGTTTGGTAGATTGGAAGCAATTGTAGTCCTTTACTAAAGAGAAATTACATTACATCTCATACATACGTAAGTACATACATATATAAAAGTATCTTTATGCAACATAACTGGATTGCATTTGAATTCAAATTGGCTTAACAAGTTTATTACACTCACTTAGAATAATTATCTGCCATACCAAAAAACAAACAAAAAAACAGCAGATTTAAATTCATTTATTTTTCTTTGGCTTAGTCCCTGATTTTATTAGGGGTCGCCACAGTGGATTGAACCACCAACTACTCTGGCATATGTTTTACGCAGTGGATGCCCTTCCATCCACAACCAGGCACCGCGTTGGGAAAATAATTGATATAAAACAATACAAAGACAAATACATAACGAGTGTGTGTGTTTGCATAGTGTGTCCACTGTCGTATTGGAGTGATATAAACGTAAGTCTCTTTTTAAAAATTTACTGACGGTAAAATAGGATCCAAATCCAAGTGATTTTGAGGCCCACCGCCACATGACGAAGGAGTGCAATTTTTTTTTTTTTTTTTTTTTTTTTCTGCCAACCGAATTGATTGACTGGTGCCATGTCTCCATAATAACATGTATACACATGACCACAGAACATCTTTTGCAAAGAGACTGGGATTAAAACATTTTACAACTCTCTGTAATCAGCTGCTCCTCAATAATTAATTTTATAAGTTTAAAACAGAGCATGTTTGTTTAACGATTAACGCTATTAGTAACCGATATAATCACCATGGCCGCAGGTGTCAGTAAACACTAGTGTGTGTGTGTGTGTGTGTGTGTGTGTACTGTATGTGTGTGTGTGTGTGTGTGTGTGTGTGTGTCTGTGTGTGTGTGTGTGTGTGTATGTGTACTGTAAACAGCATTTGTGTGAGACTCTTCATTTCAGAAAGGCTTGAATAGACTCGACCACAAATACATCAAATAAAATTACAGCAGACAAGCAAGTCAGATTGGGGGGCGGGGAGACACAGCTCATTTGGATTTAAAGCCACAGGCTACAAAAACAGCTACATAGTCCTTAGACAACAAAATGTGCAGATTCTACATCATATAATAAATAATCTAAAGGGTATTTTGAGTTGAAACTTTACAGACACATTCTAGAGACACCACAGTCTTATCTTACATCTCGTAAAATAGGTGCCCTTTAATACAATTGAGTATTTTCAAAAGTAAAGTCTTAATGTGACTTTAATTACAGTAGCTTATTGCCACTTCATATTATTGAGATATTATGCCATCAATATAAAAATAAATAAATATAAGTAAAATATAAGTAAACATAAGCAAAAGTGACATGCATTTTTTAAAGAGCGTGATGCTTGTTGTAGATATAACCTAAACTAAAGCCTAGCTTAAACCTAAACATTAATGTTTATCTCGCATTTATATGGATTTTCATGGGACTCTACCGAACTGATACTACCATACGGCCGATACTGTGCACACGTACAGCATATTGCCAAACAATATGAGCTACAAGTCAAACTGATGGGATGAAAAGGCATCTACACGGAGATGGATTTCTTATGCAAACCTATTTGTTTGTATATATATATAATATATATATATATATATATATGTATATGTATATGTATATATATATATATATATATATATATATATATATATATATATATATATATATATATATGTATATGTATATGTATATGTATATATATATATATATATATATATATATATATATATATATATATGTATATGTATATATATATATATATATATATATATATATATATATATATATATATATATATAACATTGTGCAAAAAGCCACATGAAAATAGACCTTATTTTGATGATATTATATCACTAGCTTTGTTTTTATCCACCTTTTTTGTGCATTTTTGAATATTACATTAAACATCTTTTATTGAAATTCCAAGATGCCCATATATTTAGACTTTTTACATTTAAAAAAACTTACATGCACATCTGAGTAGAATAAACTTTGATCCAATACAACACATGTGCATAAATATATAGTCACTTTGCAATTATAAGGTTCTATCTGCGTTCTGAATGATTTTGAGATATTGAGCTTCAAAGTTTTTGCATTCCATAGCAAACAGTATGTGTGTAACATTTGTTTTTTAAATAAAAAGTCTTAAAATGTAAACAACTTATAAAAAAACATCACACAAAGTAAATAAGTTGTCATTTAATAAGAATGTCAATAACTCGATTTTGACAAAAATGTCAGATAGAACCTTATAATTCTAAGGTGACGATATAATGGAAACACATTTACTGAGCATTTACTGAGTACTCCAGCACACACATAAAACTCGTGACTTTGTTTTAACAAATCATGTGATGATAAAGCATGGACAAGTTATTGCTACTAATTATTCTAAACTAATTATTCTAAAATCCCTAATCCAAAGTCCATCATCAATGTTGCTCGGTATTATTACACTAGCAAAGAGTGGTCTCTCATCTCCAAAAGCCACCACGGATTTATTGCATTTCAATTATTGAGATTCAAGAAATGTATTATATACGAAAAAAAAGCTCACAGTGACTTCTCCTACCATAGCAAATTCCATTTGACTTATTGATATTTGGTGCCAGTTTATCAGGAAGTTACAATTTTGTTCTCTTTGACTGTGCTTTATTTGCCAATGTTTTATGTGATGCTCCCTTTTTGCACATACATCTTATTTACATATTTTTATGGAAACATAGCTACTTTAAATATATTTATTGCAAAAGGTAATAAATAGTAAGTTAATATTATTTGGTTGTAGTTTTGCAAATTTGAAGGCAGAGCCATGCATGCGATCTTTCTCATGCAAGCTATTGCAGGCACATATCCAACAGGCTACCTTATATTGACCATAGTAAAAATATACGTATGTCACATAGCTCCTCTTGCTACATAAGTATACACTCACGAGCCACTTTATTAGGTATACCTTACTAGTACCAGGTTGGACCCCCTTTTGCCTTCACAACTGCCTTAATCCTCTGTGACGTAGATTCAACAAGGTACTGGAAATATTCCTCAGAGATTTTGGTCCATATTGTCATGATAGCATCATGCAGTTGCTGCAGATTTTTCGGCTACACATCCATGATGCAAACATTCTGTTCCACGACATCCCAGAGGTGCTCTATTGGATTGAGTTCAGGTGACTGTGGAGGCCATTTGAGTAAAGTAAACTCATTGTCACGTTCAAGAAACCTGAGATGATGATGAGATGAGATGATTCACACTTTATGACTTGGTGCGTTATCCTATTGGAAGTAACCATTAGAAGATGGGTACACTGTGGTCATAAAGAGATGAACATGGTCAGCAGCAATACTCAGGTAGGCTGTGGCATTGACATGATGCTTAATTGGTACTAATGAGCCCAAAGTCTGTCAAGAAAATATCTCCTACACCATTAAACCACCACCAGCTGCCTGAACCATTGATACAAGCCAGGACGGATCCATGCTTTCATGTTCTTGACACCAAATTCTGACCCTACCATCTGAATGTTGCAGCATAAATCGAGACTCATCAGACCAGGCAACGTTTCTCCAATCTTCTATTGTCCAATTTTGGTGAGCCTGTGTGAATTGTAGCCTCAGTTTCCTGTTCTTAGCTGACAGGAGTGGCACCCGGTGTGGTCTTCTGCTGCTGTAGCCCATCTGCCTCAAGGTTGGATGTGTTGTTTTTTCAGAGATGATCTTCTGCATACCTCAGTTGTAACGAGTGGTTATTTGAGTTACTGTTGGGTTTCTATCAGCTGGAACCAGTCTGGCCATTCTCCTCTGACCTCTGGCATCAACAAGGCATTTGTGTCCACAGAACTGCCGCTCACTGAATATTTTCTCTTTTTCTGACCATTCCCTGTAAACCCTAGAAATGGTTGTGGGTGAAAATCCAAGCCCGTCTGGCACCAACAACCATGCCATGTTCAAAGTCACTTAAATCACCTTTCTTCCCCATTATGATGCTCAATTTGAACTGCAGCAGATCGTCTTGACCATGTTTACATTTCAAAATGCATTGAGCTGCTGCCATGTGATTGGCTGATTAGATATGTGAGTTAACGAGTAGTTGGACAGGTGTACCTAATTAAGTGGCCAGTGTGTATTTTGTATAAGAATCAATGCAGAGTCATTTTTAAGGAACTCCATCACAAAACAAGCAGTAGATGTAAATCACCTGTTTTAAAGTGTCTGTCTCGCCCGGTGTGCCGTTAGCTCTTGTAAGCTGCGGTTTTGACAGTAGAAAAAGGTCATATCTTGTTGTGTAGTTGGACTCTTCAGTTCTTTAATACGCAGTCGTGAATATTACTGCTGTCATCCTTGTCGTCTCTTTCCACGGGAAGACGATCTCTGAAAGAGCAAGAGTAGAATCCATTTCAAATTTTAATTAGCCGGCTTTGTGTCTCACACAGACACAAGTTCAGTCCGACATTATCCCCTCAAAGCTTTAATTACCAACCGCTTCTTGGTTTCAAAACATCAAAAGGATGTGTAAGAGTGAGTGTGTGACTGAATGAATGAAAAGTGTGTGCGTGTGTGTGTGTGCGTGCGTGTGTGTGTGTGTGTGTGCATCTGAACGTGTATGTGGGTGGATGTGTTTGGTTAGCTGAAGTCATTGTGAGTCCACACTCAGCATGTCAAAGGATTGTGATTTTCTTCAAGTCCCTCCTCCATAGAGACACGGGGGGTCTTACAAATCACTGTAAATCTCTCTACTGTTTGATGTCCTTTTTCCTCAAGCCTCTTGTGGATAATTGCCCCATGAGTTGTCAGGCTGGGACGGAGTAAAGAGGAATGATCGAACATTAGCGGATTACTGACTAAACTGCCTATAGAGCTGTTCGCTTAAATGCAGCCGATGCACATTCAGCACAGCTGTACCTGGCAAACCAACAGATCGATCTGTCTGTCTTTGATAAATATGATTAAAACGCCAACGACGTGCAGTGGACTACAAGTTTTCACTGGCAGAGGCTTATGTACTTTAGCAGTTTATAAGCTGTCCTGTGGTCGGCTTTTGCGTCAGAGATTTCTAGCATGTCATATCTTTGCTGGAGATTATTAATACCTAGCCTTTCCCAGATAACAACCCAAGAAGTTCTTGAGAATTTCTATGATTCTTTATGTTGTGTAACTTATAGTGTATGGGCTTTTCAAAACTCAGAATAAATCTCAGTATTGACAGAATGAACTTTGGTAACTCTTTATAATAACTGCAAACTATGCAGACCAGCTAGTTTTTTAATGAGTTTGCGATCACTATATGTAATGCAAAAACAACAAAAAGTCGCAATTTTTTGTGATCCTGCTAAATTCTTATTTTAATGCAAAATAATCTGAAACATTTAAATAATCTCATAAAACATCCAATTCCAAACCATATAATCAAATTATATTTATTTCTGTTTGCAATCAATGGTTTTGCATGACATAAACGTTGCATACGCAGCACACGTGACGTATTTGAGTGTCTCTCGAAAAATGACGTCTCACCTGCACTGTAAAACCCAACAGTCAACTTTATCAAATGAAATGAGTGCAGTTAACTCAAAATTGACTGAAAGTTAATTCTACTCATTTGAGAAGTTTTGAACTCAGTGTTGAAAGTAATGAGTTAATTAAATACCTCATCACTTCAACTTAAATGGAGTAAGTTTACAGTAATCATATAGATTAGTTTTTTAACTCAAATGGTTTGTTGAAATCGGTTTTCTCAAATGGTTTGAGTTCTCTACATGTATTGGGTTTTACTGTGCTCAAATTGCTTTGTTTCCTCAAATGGATTAAGTTTACAGTACTCATTAGGATTAGCTTTTGAGCTTAAATGGTTTGTTGCAATCAGTTTCCTCAAACGGTTTGAGATAACTTTTTGGGTTTTACAGTGTGTGTATGTGTGTGTGTGTGTGTGGGGGGGGGGGTGATTTAAGTAAATGCAAAGATGGGATTAGAACTGCAAAAGAAAGTTGGAGTAAACATCTAACAAACGGAGCATTGGAACAGACAGAAAAGCAAGCAGCTGGACGTGACCTAATTGAAGGACATTATTTGTGCTTTACATGTAAGGCTGATATTATAATGTGTGTAAAATCAATAAATTATTTATTTTAACCTTTTCCCTGCAGTTAACGAGAGATAACACTTCCCTGTCATTGACGAGTTTTCCGGTAATTCGTGTTTTAGGTGTATTACGGTTCTATGCTTAGATGCAAGCGCTGCCGTTTATAGGTCATTTCTGGTTAATGATGTCAGAATTTACTGGTATTTTGGAATGAATGTGTGAATGGTCTTTTCTGGAAAAATTCCGGAATGTCCGTGACTGTGTGAACACCTTTTTTATAAATTTACTGGTAAAGTCATTCCCGAAATTTTCTGAATATTTATTGATTGCACACCTAACATTGTAGGCTACCTAATATGGTAAATGAGATATATATATATATATATATATATATATATATATATATATATATATATATATATATATATATATATATAGATAGATAGATAGATAGATAGATAGATAGATAGATAGATAGATAGATAGATAGATAGATAGATAGATTATTATTTTTATTATTATTTTTTTTATCACAAAAGTTTCTGCATATTTCTGGGAATTACCGCAACAAAATCAATCTTTTTTTTTTTTTTTTTTTTTACAAAAAACATTGTGAAAAACTAGGGTGTCTGGCTATGAATCATTTATTAAGCATTAGCAAATAGTTAATTCATTATTTGTTAAGCATTAACTCAACATTATTAGATGTTAGTATCCAGTTTATAAATACAGCTATAAATGCTGTATTCTTCTTGACTTGTAATGTGCTTAATGATTGTATTTTCATACTTTGTTGATACATTTGTCATTATTAAATTAAGCATTGCATCATTTACAAACCAGTTATTTAAGAATAATGTTTTTTAATATGAACTTTGAACTTTGTTAGAGATAAATCTATGTTTTATATGTTTGTTTCTATGCTTGTTTATAAAACTCCTATCTTCATCATTGCATTGACATTAATATATCTTGTTCAAATACACTATGAACAGCAGCTATGCTAATATTTTCTTTGTTCTCTATTTCTACCTGGGATGCCCATCTTGAGACCTCTAGACACTGTAAAGCACCACCTGATGGGATCCAAGAAACTGTGAAGAGATGATGCCAACCATTGAGGACTTCGAGGACAACACATACACTTAATACACTTCATTAAACATGTACACATAGACATTACATATATACAGTACTATATAACTGCAGGTAAATTGTTTATGTATAAAAACTTATAGTTACTAGTTAAAGTTATTAGTAACTAATAAAGTTATTGTTACTAATAACCTTAACCGTTCTGAGTTTGATTGTAATGCAATAATGTGTACCTTTGGTAAAGCGGTTTTGAAACAATAATTATTGTGAAATGTGCTATACAAATAAACTTGAATTGAATTGAGTGTATATCTAATTTACTGTTATATGAGATTCAAATAAATACTCACTTGATGTGTACTAATAATTATTGAAGAGACAATTCTGGCAAAACAAAATAACAATGGATGAATAAAAAACAAAACATACCACCAATTTCCAGTAGTGTCTGGTTGCTGACCTGCCCTGTTTCAGGCACATGCACTACACAATAGTGTAAGTGATGTCACTGTGAGGGGTAAGGTTAGGGGTGGGGTAGGTGTAGACGCTAAAAGCCTATAGTGGCTGAGAGTCCATGTCTGAGAATGAATGTGCAGTCATTTTTACAGCCAGAACTTTTCAATTTCAGAAACTTGAATGTAAGTGTTTAAGCATTAGTTTTAAGAGCCAACAACAGTAAGTGGTAGCAGATCCAGAGGATGAAGATGAGGTGATGGAGGTGAGAGATGAAGATAAGGTTCAATGAGCATCAAAAACTTGGCCAGGCAATGCACACTACATCACTGGTTTGCATGGTTTGGGACTTATGGAGATGTGCATCGATGGATTTGCTCTTCAGTGTTTGGACTGAAATTTAAACCATACTGAACTGGACAAAACTGAACTTCAACTCTGAAAACTGAACTGACACAGTTTCAATTTACTAGAACTTCTATGTTAAGCTGCTTTGACACAATCTACATTGTAAAATCGCTATAGAAATAAAGATGAATTGAATTGAATTGAATGTGCAGCCAAAATCTTTCAGTCCTGGTGTAAAACCTGTGAAGAAATGATGCCAAGGTATCCATAATCCTGGACCAGGTCGTATCCGGAGCTGATGCTGTGGTGGTCATGGAGGAGCGGATAGCGTGAGCCTGAATCTTGAAAGACCACAGTGACAAACGAGTCTTCACATTGATCCTGTGGGCCAGCCTGAACACCTGCCGGTGACCTACTCACAACTGCAGCTTCTCCATGATGGACGTCCAGCATTCTCCAGCCTTCAGCACCTAAACTGCAGCTCTGCACAAGAAGTTTGGCCAGAGGAAAAACGGTCATGCCCAACAGAGCCTGGTTTTCTCAAGTTTTTTTTTTTTTTTCATTCACTTCATCAATTCGCCACTGGCTTGCTTGATTGGGACTTGTGGAGCTGCGCATCAATGGATTTGCTCTTCAATGTTTTGACTTTCACCAGTAAAAATTAAACCACACTGAACTTAACTGAACTTCAACTCTGAAAACTGGACTGACAGTTTAAATTTACTAGAACTTCTTTTTTAAGTTGCTTTGACACAATCTACATTGTAAAAGTGTTATATAAATAAGCATGAATTAAATTGAATTGGTGTGAACATATACCAAGTGGCCATATGTCAATGAGAGGTGGGAGTCCTTACTTTGAAATGTCCTTACACAGTGCATATACATAGCAAAATAATCTATAGCAATATTAAGAGTAATTTCTTGAGCACAATATACAAAGTAAGCAAGCTAACAAACATTGAAAACACAGTTCTAATCATATATAATAGAATAGATTGAGCTTGTAGCCATAAAATGTTTCGATTCAAACTCTTTCAAATGGGATGTATGAGAAAAAGCCATGGTTCCTCCTAATCAAACTATACTCTACTATACATGTGTTTTAATAAGAGGACTAGTGAAGCTTAGACCCCCTAGGACTGCGGTAGAACTGCAGCTTACCTTTTTTAGGCTTTTTGTTCATGTCAAGACACTGTCCATGGTGCTGAAATCTGACAGAGTGCAGCATCACTGCACAATCAGCTTTTATCTTCACATACAGACAGAGCATGGTGAAATATTTAGAAATGTAGCCTCACAACTACAGCCTTTTTCTTTTGCAGCAATATGTATGATATCCAGAGATGTTTTGCTGTATAGTCGTGCATCTCCTCAGACACAGTAGGCTCACCCACCTTGAAACATAGCCAACTATGGCAAATACCCACGTTGACTGTGTTAATGGTTTCCATAGTGATAGACCACCTGCATGCTTAAGACAAATCAGAGGCAAGGAGCAGGAGCTTCCCTAGAGTTACCATACGTTCTGATGTTAAATGATTGCGTGTTACTCATTATGTGGACTGAAGTCAAGCATAAATTGCAAATTGCAGTGTACACACACTGAAGACAAAGGCAAGTGCAAGCCTAAAATGTGGTTTGTTTTCTTTTTGGGGGATTGGAGTATGGGGGTGTTAGTAGCAGTGTGTTAGTCATAAAGTTTTAGTTTACTTTAGGTAAATTAAATTATGTTAATAATCACCCTCACGTTCAAGTCCCTAAGACATTTATTGGTCTTTGAAGCTCAAATTAAGATATTTTAGATGAAACCTGAGAGCTCCCTTATCCTTGATATACCGCAATGATCCCGAATCATTCAATGCCCAGAAAGGTACATCAATACATGCTTAAAACAGACCATATGCCTTCAGTGGTCCAATCAGACTATTATCAAACTACGAGAATACTTTTGTGCACATATAAAGGCAAGGCAAGGCAAGGCAAGTTTATTTATATAGCACATTTCATACACAGTGGCAATTCAAAGTGCTTTACATAAACAGGAATAAAAGAGACAAGTGTAAGAAAAAATAAAAACAGATAATAAAAAAACAGATAAAAATATGTTAAAACAGGTTGTAAAAGAATGAAAAAGAAGAGAAAAACATAATAGTGCAATTTGTCGGACGTAGCACAGTGCTCATTCAGTAAAGGCACAGCTAAACAGATGTGTTTTCAGTCTGGATTTGAATGTGCCTAATGTTGGAGCACATCTGATCATTTCTGGGAGTTGATTCCAGCAGCGAGGGGCGTAGTAGCTGAAAGCCGATTCACCCTGCTTTGACTGAACTCTTGGAATTTCTAGTTTATATGATCCTAGAGATCTGAGTGTTCTTCTAGGTTTGTATTCAGTGAGCAAATCTGTAATGTATATAAAGCAAAACTAGCAATGTTTTCAACTTCAGTGTCAGTATATTGTGCACGTTCAAGATTTCACCTAAACTATTTTAATTTGTGTTTCAAAGATGAACAAATGTCTCAGGAGTTTGGAAGGACTTGAGAGTAAGCCATTACCTAACTTTACTTTGGCTTGGTCCCTGATTTATGAGGGGTCGCCACACAGAATGAATCACCAGTTACTCATGTTTTATGCAGTGGATGCCCTCACTCCTGCAACCCAGCACTTTAAGTACACTAAATCGTGAAACACAAATACGCTTTCTCGTTCACACACAATCACACACTATAGCCTATTTAGTTCATTCAGTTCACCTATACCTTGTGTCTGTGGGGAAAACCGAGTAATTAACATCATTTTCAGTTTTGGGTGAACTATCACCTTAAGGTTATCTATAAGTTAGTGTACTCCAAAACAAAGACACAGTTCACATGTAGAAGATACATTTAGCAGTTTCTCACTTTACAAGACTATGGATCATTAATTAATTTATTTGTTTGTTTTTACAACATCACCGGGCATTTCAGCTTCTCATTAGATCATTTGACCAATCAAATGCTCTGTAGCATCTGAAGTATCCTGTACCCTATGCATGTCGTGATTAAACCCGTTCAGTTAATTTCATCTAAACACTTGCCTACATGGATGGATGGATGGATGGATGGATGGATGGATGGATGGTAGGTAGGTAGGTAGGTAGGTAGGTAGGTAGGTAGGTAGCCGACACAGTGTTGATCTGAACTTCTTCACTTATATTAGTCGTGACAGTTAGGGGAGGAAATCCAAAAATGCCTGGATTCTGAAACATACTGTGCCCTGAGAGGTAAAAAAAGCATATTGTACACACACATAAACAGTACATAATCTGTATACAAGCAACTAGGGTAACAAGAGAACTGGGACATTCAAAGTTAAGTACATTACACATAATTACAATGTTCCATATGGTCAAGTGCACTAAAAAGAAGACAAATGATTCAGACTTTGTGGATTTGCTTTCCATTGGAGTAAATCAAGTCTGGTTGCACTATTGTTCAGAGACACAGTCACTTGGCACCAAACAGTGGGTCATATGCACACAACATATCAGACAAAAATTAATCCCATAACACATCAAACAAAACAATGCATTTCCAGGCACTTCAAGGAATCTTTAGGTAACCTATTAAAAAACAATTAACTAGGTATGGAAAATGCTGAAAACCACTACTGCATTCATGTTTTCGTCCAGAACAAGACTTGAAAGTTTATCCTTTCCTCTTCTCACTCCTTGGATTTAATCATAAAGGAAGTGGGCCTTTGACCCAAGCGGTGAGGGAATTTGGTAATTAGTGCTGAGTGTCACCTCCTCGGCTCTGCAGCCATGGCTGAAGAGAATGTGTTCATTAAGCTGTTGCCCGCTGACCTGCAGTCAGTAGATAACCCTCAGAACCCTTAATCCTCCAGATAGAAGCTCCCTTCAGATCCCCACTGTTCCCTAAGCTTCTAAAACAGACCTGCTCCAACCTGCGGGCCATAATTCCTTAGTTCAGTCCATCATCACCTTCAGTCAGGTTCATCTAGGAAGCACTTTTGAAGATTAAAGAAAATAAAGTTTCCATTGAAGAAAGAATTAAATTAAGAGAGGGAAGAAAGAGTCAGGCCGAAGCTAAAAGCAGTCTAATTGGGAACCCATGCACAATTCTTCCAAAAAAAAAAAAGTGCTTACATTTATCAAATAATCAATGGTTTCAAAAAGTACAATATATTGCAATTAGTTATTTTAATGTGTTTTTCTTTTGGCTGTATTAAATTGGGCTGCATTAGACAATCCACTAGTGATTTGTTAAGGCAAAATGTTGATGGGATTTTTCAAAGAAATTGAGTTAGCAAAAGGGGCTGCATCTTGAAAAGCTTCTTTATTTATGGTGCCTAAAAGTCACAGGCTGGTTTTCTGGCCATGTCACTCATGCATTAAATAAATCCAGGTATATTATGATATCGTGGATATACTTAATTTTACTTTAATTTTGCTTCTTCAGCTATGTGCATTATAATACCTGTAGACTTTCACAATATATAGATTTTATACTTATACAATATTTATTTTATTTGTCAAATAACAATATCCATCAGTGCTTATGTACATTTACACATGTGAATTCTCTCTTTCTTTCCAATTTCTGTTTAACAGAAAGAACATTTTTCAACACTTTTCTTAACAGGATAGTTTTAAAAACTAATTTATAATTACTGATTTATTTAATCTTTTCCATGATGACAGCACATAATATACTACATATTTTTTTAAGATACTATTATTCAGCTTACAGTGACATTTAAAAGCTTAACTAAGTTACTTAGGATATTTAGGCAAATTAGGGTAATTAGGTAAATTATTGTATAACAGTAGTTTGTTGTGCAGATTAATTAATTCATTTTCTTTCGGCTTAGTCCCTTTATTAATCTGGGGTCGCCACAGCGGAATGAACTGCCAACTTATCCAGCATATGTTTTACGCAGCAGATGCCCTTCCAGCTGCAACCCATCTCTGGGAAACTTCCATACATACTCATCCACACACACATACACTACAGCCAATTTAGCTTACCCAATTCACCTGTATCGCATGTCTTTGGACTTGTGGGGGAAACCGGAGCACCCCGAGGAAACCCACACATGCAAACTCTACACAGAAATGCCAACTGACCCAGCCAGGGCTCAAACCAGCTACCTTCTTGCTGTGAGGCGACATCACTACCTACTGCGCCACCGCATCACCCTGTTGTGTAGACAATTAAAAATAAAAATATTGCTTATGGGAGCTAATAATGTGGATCTTGAAATGGTTTTAAAAATAATAATAATACATTGGCTTTTACCTAGCCAAAATAAAACAAATAAGACTTTCTCAAGAAGAAATATATATATAGAAATATATATATATATATATATATATATATATATATATATATATATATATATATATATATATATATATATATATATATATGAAATACTGTGAAAATTATTTTTCTCTATTAAACATAATTTGGAAAATATTTGAATGGTTGGAAGAAAAAAAAAATGGGTGGTAGGTAAAAACTGAGTGGGAGAAAAAAAAAAACTGAGTGATAGAAAATAAATATATATTTTAACGTTTTTGCGTTCTCTCACAAAGATGTTTTGCATTCCCTCGCAAAACATGTTGTTTTACAAACACTTCCTGTTCACTTCATGTCAATCCTCCTGTTTTTTTCCAGGATTCTCCCATATTTTACCATTCCATCCCTCTATCATCCTATTATTAAGTATTTTCCCATATATCTCCCATATTTTTAATCTTAAAAGCACGCTGAAATTAATATAAAAATCAGCCTCTGTACACGCCATTTAAAGAGGAGCTAAAGTGAAAGAGACTTTGGGATTTGGGTGTGTGTTTAAACAGACTTAACAATACACTTAAATACATTTAATAATATGTAAACATGTCCGTCCTGCGTGTTTAATTTTAAACACAACTCGTTTTCTCTTAGGGCGAACTCACATTATGTACAGTTGCCTTGAACTAGGCTGAAGCACGCTTGTCCACCTTGCCGTCTCCCCCAACAGCCCGCACTCACATTGCATTCGGGCCTGAGCACGCTTACGTCATCGATGATGCGCTGTTCAGTTTAAGAAGCGTTCTCGCTCAGCACAGTGGAGATTTCTTTATATCGTTATTTTGTTTTAGTCATTTAAGATGCAGTGACACGCAGTCAAACATGTCGCCGAACAGATCAGCCACTTTTGACGCTCATAAACAATCATAAAGTCCTCGTGCTGCAGGAATAAGGAGGTTTGCTGAAGGTGCAGCTGTTGTGCAGTGAGGGGTTTGAGTCTTTAATAAACTACAACAGTTTGTGTTCATTAAACAGTAAGAATGATTAATAAATCCATCTGAAACAGTCACGTATTGTCTTCCTTTTTGGGCTCAGGCACGCTTTGCACTCACACTACAAGCATACCGCACCTGAGCCCAGGTGAACCGCGCTCTGGCACACCTCTTCCAACCGGACCAGGGCCGACCAACTGAACCGTGCCTGAGCCCGATTCAGAGCACTCACACTTTTCAAACGATCCGGGAAATGGACCTGGGCACGGTTCGGATAGCATAGTGTGAGTAAGCCCTTAAATAAGCACAAACAGTTAAGTTACTAAAGTAATCAAATGCTTTCATTATAGATCTGTGCATTATTAAAGTGACACCTCTGTTATCAAAGAAAGCAATACGAGAAATTAATTTGCTGCTCTTCACTTGTTTGATAACAGAGGTGTGACTTTAAATGGCGTGTACATAAGCTGATCTGAGATCGGTTTATCATATGGAGCTGTCAGTCAGCACTTATACATGCATTCGCTGATTCAGGTTGCATATGAAGGGCAATGATCGACATACAGCTTTTAATGGAAAGAAAGTGAATGCAGACATTTTTATCTTAATTTCAGTGTGCTTTAAATATTATAAATATAGGAGAAATATGGGAAAGTACCTCATGATAGGATGATAGCAGGACAGAATGGTAAATTACTGGAGAATCCCAGCAAAAACCAGGAGGGTTGACATGTATGAAGTGAACAGGAAGTGTTTGTGGAACAACAGTTTTGCGAGGGAACGCAAAACATCTTTGCACTCCCCCATAAAACATATTTGCGAGATAACGTCAAAAATATCGCTCAGTTTTTTTTTTCTCCCATCCATTGTTTTTCCCCCACCATCATGTTTCTTTCCGGGTCTCCATAAGAACCAGAGTTTGAGACGTGTAAAAAGACAATCTCGGTCAAAATCCTCATAACAAATTCTAGTGTGAGACTAAAATATGATGGATCAAAGACATCTAAATGAAACAAAGACAGAATGTTAATTCACATATGTCAATCTAAAAAGGGCCAAGCTCTCAAGAAAACCTTTTTTTTTCCATCTCACAGAAGCTATGCTGTCTATTACAGTTCAGTACAGGCACCGACAATGCTATTTCCTTTCAGCAGGAATTCTTGGTGCTGTTTTGACTCCTTTACACATTTTATAAGCTCTTCACATGTTTCAGCTGATAAAAGGATCCTCACATGTATTCCTATACAACACAGCACAGTCAGCCCACAACACAGCAGCACATATATTTATTTTAGATCTTAAAAAATGACAGTGTGAACGCTAAGTGAACCATATCCACGGATGAATAGTTCACAAAAAGAATATAGCCTTTAAGCCTCAAAGAAAGGTTCTGCGATTCTGCAAATGTCTAACTTGTGTTTGTAGCTTATATCCACTTTTCCCTTTGGGAGAGAGAGAGAGAGAGATAGAGAGAAGCAGGATAAAATAAATGAACAGAGCCCAAAAAATCAGCAGGGATGGGAGAGGGTTAAAAAAAAACACAAATCTGAGTTGTTCTGCCAACTCTTTGAACCCCAATCCAAGTTGGACTTGGCTGAAGGATGGGTCAGTGCTCAGGATGTGCTTGGTTACACTCTCCTAAACCCTAATCTCAATCTCCCTCGCTCTCTGCTCACTCTGCGCTTTAAGTTCTCCCCCACTGATTTGTTTCAATTAATCTTTTATCTCCTAAGCCCGTGGCTGCATGGACCATTCTATTCTGCCAAACATAGGATTGCACGTCATGCTCAGAAAACAAGGACAGGGTAGAACTGTGGATTTCTCAAGCATTGTTCTGGCTGTTTTGGAACCTGTATTGATGTGACAGTGAGTGGATGGTGCCAAGTTTTAGCTTTGGGAGAAAGGGATCCGACGCCTGCTATCTGCTACCTCTTATGGAGGAATTATCCGCTGGTATGGAGAGACTGCTTTACAGACACGCTCTGCTGCTATGGATGGAGGGTTGTGGGTCTCGGAGGCTTTCAGATGTCCTCCTCCTCAATGTCAGAGAAGGGGAACAGCAGATTGGATTACCAGAATCTGGATAATGTATACAGTGCATTTATGAATGGGGGAAAAGGGCAGCGTAGATAAATGCGTCTGGCTGGAGATGATATTGAGCGAATGCCATCTCTAGATTTTCTGTTTGTCATAGCTTCATTGGTTTTAATTGTAGCTAGGTTTTTCTTTGCTCGATATAAATGGAAAGTTCAACCTCTTAATTAATGTCTTGTATTGGCACTAAATCCCTTCCAGCCATCCATTAACTGGATGTTTGGGGTGAAGGCATTTCTCTGCCGCTCTTCGCCGTATCTGAGGAATGCTGCTTTCAATCCCAACAAGTGTCTGGATGAGTCTCACAGGAAGTGAAAGATGTGAGGCCGGGTTAGGCAACAGGAAAGGGGGTTTATGCGTCTGTTTGCTTGGAGCGATCCTCCCTCGTTAGCCTCCTTCCCTGGCAGACAATGCAATGATTGGAGATGACAGGACAGTCTTTTTCAGTCCGATCTGGGTGAGGAAAAAAAAAAGTTTTCAGAAGCTGCAAATGTGGAAGTGAGTTGGAGGAAGGGAAAAAAAGAAAAGAAAATTCTGTTGGTTATTTTTTTCAGAGGAGAGCATATCTGTATGAAAGTATGTATTAATGCTTGAATAAATATAAATGTAAGATTTGTTTTCTTCAGATTTATCATAGGCATTTAATTACAGTGCATTCTTGTTCAGTCTGTACTGCTTAGGGTCAATGGCGAATAAGAAGGTTGACAATAAAGAAAGAGGACTAGCTTTTTAAAATGTACTCCTGTATAGCACATATTTTGGTGACTATTGTCAAACCATAAATGCATAACCATAAAATGATAGCATATTTTCACACCATTTTTCACTTTGAAAACCAGTGATTGTACTAATTTAATAGTTAGTTTCAAGGTAAAAACCAAAATGCCAATGTTTATTCCTTTCAAAAAGACACTTAACAACATTATGATGGTATAACTGAATGTTTTATTATCTAAAAAGTTTAACTAATCTGATATTTGCAGACTTATTGACCTTGACATGCAGTCAAGAAGGTCTGCAGGGAGCATCTATATCATTCTGAAAATGTACCGCTATATAGGGAATTTGGAGATCAGCAAATACGTCCCAGGAGCTACTTTTTTTTTTTTTTGCAGTTTTTGTTTTCGCAGATCTACCAGAGGCCGCGGTGTACACTTTTTCAAATCTCAAATTTCTCTTGTGAGTGCCATTGGCACCTGCTGTTCTCGCGTAAATCCACCAGAGGCTGCTGTCGACTAACTGAATGACTGACCCACCCTCCTCCTTTCCTAAACCCAACCAATAGTGTTTTCAAAAGCACAGATTGACCCGCCCACCCCTTCCCTAAACCCAACAGACAGTTTTAAAAAAGCTATCCAGAAAAAGCCCTCACCTAATTTTGACCACGTTTTCAGATTTTACCACATTCTCACCCTGTTATTTAATTGTTTATTTTATTTTTTGACTATTATTTTTGTCTTACCCGCTTTCTGGAACTGTTTCACCAGGCTTGAAACCCATCATCGTGATCAACTCCTCTCTGCATCTCAAGTCCGCCGATGTACATGACGAGCTACTGGACAAACTAGTAGCAGCGGGAAAGCCGTCCATAAGGAGGTAAGCGCGTAAAATGCAGCCATACGTACGTCTGCCTAGATAATTTGCGATCTCCAGAAATGTATATAGGGCTACGTTTTCAGAATGAGCCTATGTTGATCTATATCAGGGCTATTCAATTAGTTTGTCACAGGGGCCAGTTCATGAAAAGCATCCCAAACGAAGGGCCGGAGAGATATGACTTGCAATATAAATGATGACACAACTGCATTTAAGAGCCAATTATGTATTTTTGCTCCTTTAGACACCCACGTTGTATTTGTCTACATTAAAATGTTAATATATTGTATTTTGAAACTATATAATATCACTGCATTGTACAAAAAATTTTTTTTTAAAAACATTCAAATGTTGTATTTCACAGCACAACAAAATCAGTGTATTGCTTAAGTAGGCTTCTTCTACATTCAGATACGTTCATATGTTATGTTTTGAACTGCATAATTATGGATGCAACAATTATAGATTTTGGTTGTACGATTATATAGTGTGAAGAATAATCAGTGTTTCACAGTTATCACATCTAATGTAAATTTAAGCTTCATATTAGCTAGATTTAGATCTGGACATCCCTAACTAATATTAAAAACCTTTAAAACGCATTTTCATTAGTAATAGTTTTTATGCTGAAGGTTTTTCTGTGCTTATAGGGCTACACAATTTAATTATGTGTGTGTTTATAGAGAGGAACGGGAGAAAATAATATAATAATAATTGTTATGAAGGTCATACATACATAATCATTTTAAATAATAGTTCGTCTAACATGTCTTTTGTTTACATTGCACTGAAAGCTAAGCACAACTCTCACCGCTACAGCATGAGATGTTTTCTACTGCGTGCGCCCAGACAGCCGCGAGCGCGTTGCTCCGCTTGCGCCTGCATATTGGCATATTCTTACGACATAACAAACTTGCGCGCGGGAAAGACGTGATATGGGAACGGCCCACGGCTATAGTTATTACAGTGTGCGTGCGTATTAGCTTCGGTGGACAAGCTCGGAACTTTAAACTAGCGCACAGATGGCAACTTGGCGTAACTTAGTTCAGCAGTTTCGCTTTGTGCGGCAGAACAGAAATGCAGAAATGCTGCTTAGAGAAGCCTTTACGATTAATTAACCGTGACGAATTAAAGCGCAGTTAATAGTGAAATCGGTTAATCGTTGCATCCCTAAAAACGATATCAGTGCATTGTACAAAAGACCTTTTCTACAAACATATTCAAATGTATTCGGCTGCTCTCGCCACTGTGACTCACGCTCTGTGCAGCTCATGCTGTATTGAACAGACGCACGTCACTTCATACAGCGGCAGTTTTTTGACTGAACTCAATTTATTCTTGATGTCTTGGTCACACTATTTGGAGGGCCAGAACAAATTGCCTCGGGGGCCGGGTTTGGCCCGCGGGCCGCCAATTGAATAGCCCTGATCTATATGATGCAATGTTCTCTATTTTCTCTTTCTGATTATTAATTATGAAAATAAATGCGTTTTTAAAGAAATTGAAATATGTGGGGGAGAAATAAAATAAAAATAAAATAAATGCACTGTGGCATGTACAATCCTTTTCATGGCATGATAGAAACAGTCCCCAAATGTACAGTACAGTCAGGATCCTGTAGTTTCCATGCATTTCTGGCCCGTCAGTTTGATTAATAAGCAGATCTGCATGGCAGGCCCCCTACAGCTGATGAAAGATGAGATTACAATAAAAAGCATGATGAGAAGAGTGGAGACTGAGGGGTAGATCAGATGAGAGAGTAGCAGAGCACATCTCTCCTCTACTGAAATAGGAATAGGGCAAGGGTTAGACGATTCTTCCAATGTGACTGTAAATGATCAGAAAGGCAGACACTGGCAGGCTGCCCAAAAAAAATCAGACTAGAGCTCAGTGTTGGGCAAGACACTAAGCAAAGCTACACGAAAATACAAAAAATAGTGGCTATGTGATTTTGATGGCCCCTTTAGACTTTTTATTGAATACATGTACATTTTTAAGCATATATTTCTACAAACACACACACACACACACACACACACACACACACACTCAGTACGTATGTTTTAGGGGTGTAACAGTACATGTTTTCATCCTGCAACATCACAGTTCTTCTGGTACACTGCTCTGGAACTGACAAATCAGCGCTGATGTTGGTGAAAGTTGAAATAAATTTATTTTCAAACAGCGACTAAATAATTTGTGTATAACGGTCACACAAACAATGGAAATATTATATATTCTCTCATCTCGTGAGCTAGTAAATCAGTCTGTGAGTAAGTGAGTTCCTTCTCTACTCAATTATTGAATAGTGGTCCACTGCACTTGCTTTTATGGATGAATACAGTGCTGCATTTTCATTAAAAGAGACTTCCGTTTTAAAGCTTATACTGAATCTTAAATTTAGTAAACAATTATTGTTTCTCTGCAGTTTCAGGAAAGGACTGAGCTTAATCTTTGAAAGTTTAATACAGAGTTTAATTATAAAGTTTTATTTTTCATTGTGTTTATTTTGTACTTTTTTGTTTTTTGTATTTTTTTTTTCTTTTTATGGAATCTTTTTACTTTTGTGCCAGCCAACACATTTGTCTACACACATGTTTCACCAGGACTATTCATTGTAACTTTAAAGGTATTGTGAAGTGCTTTGAAATGTGCATATTTTATTTAAAATTTGATGTATTCTCAACTGAAACATGAAGTTGCGGCATGACATACTGTAGTAGCTCATCCACTTAATAAAAAATGAATAAAAAAAGTACAGCCAATTGTGTTTTTTTGTTGTTTTTTAACAGGTTGTACAACAATTTTTCGGCAGCATTGAAGGTCCCAGTGAGCAAACTGGTCTCCTATAGTCCCTGAGTGCTATTTTTATCAAATATGTTATAACAAATAATAACAGCGAGGAGATGTCTGATAACCAAGCGGAGCCAGTAACCACGAAAAACGCTTGAGCAGGATTTTGAGCAGCTTTCTAGCGGTAAAAAATGCATCTGAGCAAGTCTCTGACAGTGTAATATGGCTTAACATTATAGCATAGCCTTTGTCTTTCGTGTGTTAGGTTATGAATAGCTTAACATGAATCTGTGTGCTGAGGATGCATTATTTCTGCAGTAAAATGCCTGTTATTGTAACATTCGTAATAGAACGTGCAGAGTTGACTGTGTGTAATGTGTTAACCTGGGTGCTGATGTTGCAATATTAACTAAATGAATGTGATGTTGACTGCATTTGTTTTGCACTAAAATTAGTGATTTGTAATGTTGCATTGTTTTTGCTGTCAAACAGCATGTGTGTATATTTCCTGCAACTAAATTGCAAATTGTGGCATGTTGCTAAACATTTGCATCTTGCGTATTGATGACATCACCAGCGACTAATTGCCGTTGACGTCAACGTCGATAACATAAAAGTCGACTTCCAAGCCCGTTGCTGGTCGTTCAAGCCCTAATATATATATATATATATATATATATATATATATATATATATATATATATATATATATATATATATATATATATATATATATATATATACAGTATATAGTTGAAGTCAGAATTATTAGCCCCCCTGAATTATTAGCACCCCTGTTTATTTTGTTCCCTAGTTTCTGTTTAACGGAGAGAAGATTTTTTTCAACACATTTCTAAACATAATAGTTTTAATAACTCATCTCTAATAACTGATTTATTTTATTTTTGCCATGATGACAGTAAATAATATTTGACAAGATATTTTTTAAGACAGTTTTATACAGCTTAAAGTGACATTTAAAGGCTTAACTAGGTTAATTAGGTTAACTAGGCAGGTTAGGGTAATTAGGCAAGTTATTGTATAATGATGGTTTGTTCTGTAGACTATCAAAAACATATAGCTTAAAGGGGCTAATAATTTTGTCCCTAAAATAGTTTTTAAAAAAAAATATTTTATTATTCTAGCTGAAATAAAACAAATAAGATTTTTTCCAGAAGAAAAAATATTATCAACATACTGTGAAAATGTTCTTGGTCTGTTAAACATCATTTGGGAAATATTTTAAAAAGAAAAAAAAAATCAAAGGGAGTCTAATAATTCTGACTTTAACTGTATGTGTGTATATAGAGCTAAACAAGCTCTAGCATTTCTTTGTGGAGATTGGAGAGCCTTCTTGAAGAACAATCACCACTGCAGCACTCCACCAATCAGGTCTGTATGGTAGAGTGGCTGAACTCCACGCCAGCCTACCTGGAGTTTTTAAAAAATCACCTGAAGGACTCTTGGACTATGAGAAATAAAATTCTCTGGTCTAATGAAACAAAGACTGAGCTCTTTGTCTGGAGGAAACCAGGCACTGCTCATCATGCTGTGGGTATGTTTTTCAATGGAACTGGGATATAAGTCAGGATCGAGGCAAAGAGGAATGCAGCATTTTACGGAGACACCCTTAATGAAAACCTGCTCTAAAGTGCTCTGGACCTCAGACTGGGCCATCGGTTCATCTTTTAACAGGACAAAAAGCCCATGCACATAAGCAAGTGAATATAAAAACAGCTGTAATGTCCTTGAGTGGTCTAGCAAAAGCCCAGACCTGAATCTGACTGAACATCTTTGGAGAGATCTGAAATGAGATCCGACACTCCTGCAGCCTGATGGAGGCTGAGAGGTACTGCAAAGAAAAAATGGGAGAAACCATTTGTATCTGTGCCAAAAGAGAGCTGTACAGTTTAGTTTCAGTTTTGTTTGTTATGGCTTGATGTTCATGTTGTTTTAAATGTCATTTTCTATTTGTACAATTGTTTATAATATTTATTGTAAAATAAATATATGGCTACTGTTGTTTCTTTTGTTCTGAGTACCAGCATATTTAAAATAACTTGCTGACAGCCTTTGGCATGTCATGCACTGCTGTTTGCTATGCAATCTTCATGAGACACAAACACATGCACAATTTTCAGAAAATAGCAGTGTGAATACAATTTTAAAACAAATCCCAAGACACAGTATGAATGTGTTTTTCAGAATCTCAGGGTGAATGCTGTAGTTGACATAGTAGACAACAAAATGACTGAAACAGATGATAACTAAAAACAGCTGTAAAGCAGATAGATAAGCTGTTATGAGAGGTGTTTTTTTTTTTAAACTATATAATATAATTCTCTTCATTATTACTGGAGACAATAGAGTGATGTAGACAGAAGTTCAGATGGACTGATTACTGACCGCATTAGTAAAAATAACCAATGATTTACTCTTAGCTGCTGACCAAGGGTGCATCTCATTATTAGTTTTACTCGATCTTAGCGCCGCATTTGACACCATTGACCACAATATTCTTATAGACCGCTTATATTCTACAGGTGTCCAAGGTCAGGCCCTTCAATGGTTTAGGTCATACTTAGCTGATTGTTACCAGTTTGTGAATATTAATGGACTGCTTTCACAAGTCAGGCCAGTAAAGTACGGGGTCCCTCAAGGATCAGTTTTAGGCCCTTTGCTGTTTACAATATACATGCTTCCCCTGGTGGACATTATTAGAAAACACGGGATCAGCTTTCACTGCTATGCAGACGATACTCAATTATACATTTCAAGTAAACCTAATGAGATGTCTGAACTGTCTAAGCTAACCGAGTGTATCAAAGATGTTAAAGACTGGATGACCAACAATTTTCTTCTCTTAAACTCAGACAAAACAGAATTATTACTTATCGGGCCTAAATCCTGTACACAACAGTTCTCACAACTGGACCTGCAACTAGAGGGATACAAAGTTAGCGTTAGCTCTACTATAAAAGATCTGGGTGTCATATTAGACAGCAATTTAACTTTCGAAAATCATATATCCCATGTCACAAAAACTGCCTTCTTTCATCTGAGAAATATTGCTAAATTGCGAAGTATGCTATCCATATCAGATGCAGAAAAGCTAGTCCATGCTTTCATGACTTCTAGGCTGGACTACTGTAATGCTCTGTTTGCCGGTTGCCCAGCATCCTCTATAAACAAACTTCAGCTAGTGCAAAATGCAGCTGCTAGAGTTCTTACCAGATCTAGAAAACATGATCATATCACCACAATTTTATGCTCCTTACACTGGCTGCCTGTTAAGTTTCGTATTGAATTTAAAATATTACTCCTTACCTATAAAGCTTTAAATAATCTAGCTCCTGTTTATCTAACCAACCTCCTGTCTCGCTACAACCCAACCTGCTCTTTACGATCTCAAAACTCAGGGCTTCTGGTAGTACCTAGAATATCAAAGTCGAGTAAAGGAGGTCGAGCCTTCTCATTTATGGCCCCTAAACTCTGGAATAGCCTTCCTGATAATGTCCGAGGCTCAGACACACTTTCGCTCTTCAAAACTAGATTAAAGACCTATCTTTTTAGCAAAGCATACACTCAGTGCAGTACATAACGGTATGACGCATGATGTGCCCCACACATGTTTTTCCTTTTGTAGTATGATTTTGATTTTGTGGTATGAACAGCAGCTACGCTAATTATTCTCCTTATTCTGTATTTCCACCTGGGGGTACTCATCTTGAGGCCGTCAGACTATGCAGTGCCACTGACGCGATCCGAGACCAGCGACGAGATGATCCCAAGGTTCTCGGGACCAGGCTGTATCCTGAGCAGCTGCTGTGGTGGTCATCGTGGAGTGAGAGCATGATACTGACTCCTGTGACGCTTCAAGGACAGACGAGTCTTCGCCGAAGTCCAGCTTCCTGCACCTGGACTGCAGCTCTGCACAAGACGTTTGGCCATAGGAGAAATGGTCGTGCCCAACTGAGCCAGGTTTCTCTCGAGGTTTTTTTAAATCTTCGCTTTCGCCAATTGGTGAAGTTTTTTCCTCGCCGCTGTCGCCACTGGCTTGCATGGTTCGGGATCTGTAGAGCTGCGCATCGATGGATTTGCTCTTCAGTGTTTGGACTCTCATTAGTGATTATTAACCCACACTGAACTGAGCTAAACTGAACTGAACTTAATCTCAGAAAACTGAACTGACACTGTTTCAATTCACTATAATCTTGCATGTAAAGCAGCTTTGACACAATCTACATTGTATAAGCGCTACAAATAAAGATGAATTGAATTGAATTGAACTGATCTGGCATTCTGCTCAGGTCAGCTTTGGAATCAATTGTGTTGTTTGACAGAAGAAGGGTTGACTCAGAGACCTAGAGGGAGACTTTGACTGGCTGTTTGTTTAGAAGCAAATGGATCCATTGGCATGCATGAGGCAATCTCAGCATGTTTATAGACGCAAGATCAAGGAAGGCACATGGCAAGGTCCAGGGATAAATATCTCAATCATGAATACTTGCGATTAGGAAAGACGACTATCGATCTGTTTAGATGCTTTGGTTTGTATTCAGCCACTGACCATTTAGATGCAGCCATTTCTCACAAAGTAAAGCATTGATTGTTGTCCCCCGAAAATAACTTTGAGGATACAGCCAAGGTAATTTTGATTTGTGCATTTTCACATAAAATAAAACCATCCGTCTATCTGTGAATTCATCTGACCTGCACTTGTTTGAGAGAAACCTTAATCAGAATAGCTGATAGAGAGTTGAAGATAAATCACTGTGATCATTGGGAGGTCAGACAAATCCAGAAGCATGAACATTAAGATAATAACACACTATACTGTGACAAACAAATGACACTGGCTAGATTTTTACACTTGGTTACACTTTTAGTGATCTAATAACCATGACTATAATCAATCCCCAGTTCCCACTAAGACAAATGTGAAATACATAAAATGTGATTAGCCAAAAGTTAGAAGGTACATGGAACATTATGCTTTGGATCTTGAATATGTTTTGTCATGTATACAGTTTAGGGCAAACTTATTCACCCTCCTGTGCAATAGTTATTCTTTTCAAATATTTATCAAGTGATATTTAATGAATTGAGGGAATTTCACAGCATATCTTTTTCGATAGTCTACAGAAAAAGCCATCATTATACAATGACTTACCTAATTACCCTAACCTGCCTAGTTAACCTAATTAACCTAGTTAAGCCTTTAAATGTCACTTTAAGCTGTATAGAAGCGTCTTGAAAAATATCTAGTCAAATATTATTTATTGTCATCATGACAAAGATAAAATAAATCAGTTATTAGAGATGAGTTATTAAAACTATTATGTTTAGCTGAAAAAATCTTCTCTCTGTTACACAGAAATTGGAGAAAAATAAACAGGGGGGCTAATAATTCTGACTTGAACTGTATATATACTGCAATCAGGGAGAGAACTGGAACTGGTGTGTGTGCGGTGCATGATGGCATTTGTAGTTCTTATCAGTGGCATATATGTAGTTCTCTAACAATCTAACACATCAACTGTATATATATACTGTATATATATATATATATATATATATATATATATATATATATATATATATATATATATACAGTATATATATCCAGTTGATGTGTTTATACTTACTAATTCATATGTCCTGATTAGTTTGCAAGCTGCCTGTATTTGTATATTTAAATTATATTTAGTGACATGTGAGCATATACATATATACATATATATACACATTCATACTAGCTCACGTGTCACTAAATATAATTTAAATATGCAAACACAGGCAGTTTGCAAACTAATCAGGATATATGAACTAGTAAGTGTAAACACACTCAGTTTATAAGGGGCCTTTCATTCATTTTGCAACTTTCTTATTGCAAACATACATGACAGAACACCCTGCAGCTAATCGAGGAAGCTCAGTAAAATAATCTTAAAATGCAAAATTAGGATCTTGATATTTTAGAATTGAACCACCCCTAAGCCAAGCTGAAGGGCAAATTGATTAATAAGCAATGGATTCATCACAAGAAACATATTTTAAGACAGTACAAAACATTAATACACCCGCACAGTTATCATGAATAATAATTGACCTCACTGCTACATCAGGCAGGGCAAGGAAAAAGAGATTCATGTATATTAATGTATATAATGTAATATAATGTATATTAATATAATATAATATATATTAATGTATATAATTAATGATTATGTATTTGTATGTTTTTATTTATTTTATTTAAATCTATTTTTATTTTGAAAAATTCTGTTAAAAACAATGTTAATACGTTTTATTAACTTTATGTATTTATTTATTAAAAAAATAACTAACTAGTACATAACTTTAAAATAACTTTAATTGAGAACTGTCCTATGGTGTGGTCTTATGCATAGTTTAACTCTCATCAATGAAAAAAAAAAGTTAAATCATTAATAAATGTCTCAGACCTAATTTTACAAGTTTTTCATACATATATTTCTAAAAACACAGTTATTTGATGCGTTTTGTCACTTAAAACCATTTCCTCTGGCGTGACACTACAGTATATGCTAATTTTAAATCAAGCAATTTCATGGAAAACTTTAATTATTTGAAAAACCCCATTCAAGACCAAGTGTCTGAAGACCCCTGTGAATGTGCACCTGCTAAGTTTTGTCACATCAATTTTACATCCAAACTATGTGAAAAACTTTAAGTGTTATCCTTTTGTGTGACACCCCTGTTTATGGAAAATAAAACAGTCTATCAAGTCATGGAGAATGAATATTACTATTCATAATTTTGAAAAAAATAAATAGCACCTTTTTTTATATTTTTGCAATGTCACACTATATGACACACTCCCTGCCAATTTATTAGGTATACCTTACTAGTAGCAGGTTGGACCCCATTTTGCCTTCAGAACTGCCTTAATCCTTAATGGCATATATTCAACAATGTACTGGAAATTTTCCTCAGAGATTTTGGCCCATATTGACATGATAGCATCACACAATTGGTGTAGATTTGTCGGCTACACATCCATGATGCGAATCGTCCTGGTTACGTCTGTAACCCATGTTCCCCGAATAAGGGAACGAAGACGTGTGTCTGTAATAAACAGACTTTTGGGAGTTCGGGTAGACGACTAATCACTTCTGAAGTGAAGTGAAATGCCAATTGAGTTGGCGGAGCTGAGCTCCACAGCTGAAACGGATGAGCTCATCAAGGCTATATAAGTCAGCTGCTGGAGTCAGCTCCTCAGAATTTGCCTGCTGAAGAGCCGATCACTCAGCTCCCAGCTGGAGACTCAGGTGCTGTGGCAGTGGAGACACACGTCTCCGTTCCCTTATTCGGGGAATGTGGGTTACGGACGTAACCAGGACGTTCCCCTTCATAGGGAACTCCGAGGTGTGTCTGTAATAAACAGACTTTTAGGAGACTGTATGGAAAACGCCACAGCAGCTAAGCCCGTCACGCTCTTTATGTGCAGTTTGCCAAGCAAATGCGTGAGCGCACTGACATCACCAAAAGCGCAACCTTTCAACGTCCCCTAGGCCCAAAAAAATTACCATTATATGGGAATAATATGATTTTAGATTGGGGGTCGTAAATGTGCTTTTACCTAGCTAATATAGACTAGGGATTTTAGAGATACGACAGTACGTTGGGAAAGCGTGCCAGTCCCCGAAAGGGGAGGACGCTGCGGAGACCACCTGCTACCCAGAGGGGGAGAATTGATGGTAATAAAGCATATGGACTAACCCTATTAAGGGGGAGTGCTACATATGATAAGCTGGTTAGCAGTTAGGGAAGACATGGGTCCGCCTGAAAAGGGGGAACACACCGTGGTAAATAATAGCATATGACATTACCAAAACAGGGGAATGCACATAGCTGGCACCGAACCTCAGTATGCGGGTAGACTAGATGGGCATACCAGACAACACACTGAGCCATGCACTCGACTCCTCCGCTGAGTCAGGTGCTGGGGGCCTCGGAGGAATTCTCTAGGGTTCATCTGAAAAGGGAAACTTACTAGTAGAATAGAAAATGCGCACGCATCTCCGGGTTAGGGAGCCAGCAATTGTTTATTGACACCGAGCTTATTTTCCTCTCGATTGACTGGGGTAACCAGTAACCGCCAGGAAACTGACTCCACTCGAGGATATAATCTCGATTATGTGTTAGGTGTCGCCCAGCCCGCAGCTCTACATGATCTGTTAGGAGGTGCTGTGTACTCATGGCGAAAAGGAAGCACCGCTTATTATATTATTATTATTATTATTAAGTGTGCTCTCTCTCCCGGGGGACACAGCTCGCCCTGGCACATGAAGCGAGGGTGATGGCATAAATTGAAAAATGGACCAACCTCTATTTTAATACAGCACTTCCCTTCTGCTGATCATAACAGAAAAGAGCTGCATATGCTTACATGTCACGTTAAGCGCAGTGCGCGGACATAGCAACGAAAAGGCTGAGTCTGCCTCCTCCACAGGCAGCGCTTGCAGGCTCACCACCTAATAAAAAAAAAGGGGCGGTAGAAGCCTTGGCACAAAGTGAACCAAGGTCTCAGGTAAACGTGAGAATAGGTTGGTCCAATTACTGGCACAATTCGCTGACCGAAAATGCCACCAGAATTCTAACCCTCCTGATACCAGCGCGATCAGCAGAGCTGCCTAAGGACAGAATATGGATACTGATCGAGTGGCTCAACGGATCTATCATAACCACTGGGGCTAGAGAGATCCCAAGAGGGCGAGAGAGGGGGCGGGGATGATTAACATCACGCGCCTCTGAGAAACCGGCTGAAGAGGTTATGCTTTCCCAGCGTGCTACCATCCGCATTAAAATTGCGGATGATCGCACTCCAAACTTCAGTGTGGAGGGAGACAGCCAGCACTCCAGCTATCCTGTAGGAAGAAAACACAACAGTAATCTGGCATGTCCGGGGTTTTCTCAGAGAGAATTCCCACACAACGAATAGACTCCACTGCAGAACATAGGCATACCTAATAAGGGGTTCTAGCCTTTAGTGACGGTGTTAACTATCGCACTGATAAGTCACCTAAGTCCACCGCGCTCCGTCTAGAAACCATCAAAAGAGGTTCCGGAGCCATGCACGGGTGCCAGAGGGTGCCCGTCAATGAAAAAGGAAGTGCTTTTTCCGGGGAATTCATCAAGGAGGGCCATCACGAGGAGTGTGAGTCTGGAAACTCGGGTCCGGTTGGGCCAGAGAGGCGCAACGAGCGAGACCCGCTCCTCGTCTCCCCGACCTTGCACAATGGTTGTGCGAGCAGGCTCACTGGGGAAAGAGAACGCATATTGCGTAACCCGAGGCCAGCTGAAAGCCAGCGCCTTTTTGCAGAGCAGGAAAAGCAGCCAGCAAAGGGCCGCTCGGGAGATACAGCAGGATGACCTCGGCTTCTCTGTAGAGTGCCCATAACAGCTGGAACGTACCGGGGTGGAGTCTCCGTTCTCCCGGAAACATAGCGGTTCTGAGAGCTTGTAAGCTGGCATGGAGAGCTTGTACAGGATATGAACGGCGCGCAGCTTTTTAGCCACAAGACTCCAGAGGAGCGGATGTCGAGCGAACTGAGAAATGCTGCGGTGGTGTACACCGCCTAAACGGTTGATGTACACCATTGCAGCCATGCTGGCCGTCCTAACCAACACGCGTTTTCCCCTCCCGCTTCGGTAGTGACCAGCGGAGAGCGAAAAACAATGCCAACAGCTCCAGGCAGTTGAAATGCCAATGCAACCGGGGTCCGGTTTACAAACCTGCAGCTGCATGCTCGATACACACAGCCCGCCAGCCCATACTGGAAGCATCTGTCAAGATGACAGCATAAGTGGACACTTGTTCTAAGGGCACTCAGACCCGTAGAAGGCAAGATCCATCCAGGGGCTGAAGGTGCGGAGACACAGCGTGGTGACGTAAACCCGGTGCCTCTCTGTGTGCCATGCCCATCTGGGTACCCGATCGCGAAGCCAGCGCTGAATTAGTCTCATATGAACAATTGAGAGGCGTGATAGCGGCTACAAATGTCATATGCCCCAGGAGCCTCTGAATAATTTCAGTGAGACCAATATAACTGCTGAATTAATCGGAAAGGACATCGCCAGCCCAGCATGCTAAGAGCGCACTGTGATGCAGGCCGAGTCCAGCTCCAACCCGAGATGAGAGAAACTCTGCCCGGGGGAGAGCCTGCTCATACTCGGTTGACCCGAAACCCAAACAGGCCGAGGTGCCGGAGCACCAGGTCCCTGTGCATAATCGATCAGTTCAGAGATCTAATAATAACAGTCAATTAATAATCAAAAATGCCGATGTGCGTGCGCCAAAGAGGCACAGGGCATCCTCCATGCATGGAAACAGGGACAGCCCGAATGGGAGGACTGTTACCACCATGTTCGGCCCCCCGTTAAAAAACGGAAAAATCACAGAATAAGGAGGGAGAGAGCGAGACATAGAGCGAGCGTCCTTCAGGTCTATAGCTGCAACCAATCCCACGCACTGGGGGATGCGTTTCTGCATGAGCATCTTGATAGACATCCTGGACAGATGACAGATCAAAACGCGCAGATAGGATTGGTATAACCCACCGCTCTCTGGATACGATGAAGGGGGGCGTAACCCGCTCTTCATCTCGGCTGGAGGACTGGCTTGATTATAACCTTTGCCAGGAGGATAATAATCTTCTCACGCGAGACAGGGGGTGGCATAGCGATGATCGCTTAAATACACACTCGTGAACTCGGGAAGCCAACAGCGAATTGAAACGCATAGCCGAGTCTGACCATCCGCCTGAGCCACTGCGTGGGCTGAGCAGTGCTAACCAGACTGACAGAGCCCGCTAACTAGCAGCATCACCGGAACGATCGCTGACGTACCCGCGGAGGGGCAGCTTCGGGATGGGGAGTGCTCATCCTGGGAAGCAGAGGGTCCCGAGGAAGAGGTGAAAATAAGAGATTGACTCTTACCTTCCTCCCAGGATCCCGCGGAGTGGCTGGAGGTGCGAGAAAGGAGCTCATCCTCTGGCGCCCTCAAGCCTGTGGCGAAATGCATCAAAGCTGAGAGCTGGAAGGCAGCGCGTCCCATGCTGCCAGCAATTGGGCTTTCACACCCAGAGGGAGGAAAAGCCACTCTTTTCGGATCGCTACATACATTCGCGGGGGAGCCCCGGGGAAAGAACGGTTCTCCTCCTCTCCAAGCGGCCCGCCTCAGGTTACTCAGTGTACTTTGTCAGCTCGGCACATATCTTCAGGGTGGCATTTCCGGACCACTATGTGGCCATCGTCTTATCCAGGGCAAGGGCGGCCGACTTGAATGTCATGAGAGCATAGTCGATTGCCGTGCGATGCTTACGCATAAGCCTGGGGAAGAACCACCCCTGTGCAGCACAGCCAGGAGGCCGTGGGGCACGGCAGAAGCAGCATGGCCCGCAGCGGTGTGGGCTCTGGCCTTGATAGACACAGAAAACCCACCCACCTTAGACGGGGGTCTCAGCTTACCCCTCCAGGTGGTGGCGCCCACCACCCGAGGAATAGCTTCACACCCACTGGCCGCCTCGCCATCAAGGGAGGTGAAGGCGGAAGCACACGTGAACCGGGTGGGAAAAAAAGCCCTCTATGCCAGCGTGTGCTCACTGTGCGCCAATGGGAAGAAGGGGACGGGGGGCTGGAAGATTAATCTTAGATCAGCCCGCACGTCACACCCTCTAGTCGGTCCGACAGTGAGACTGGGGGACAAGCCATCTCCAGCCGCACCGCCGAAACAGCCCAGGAAGCGCAGCCATTATGTCTGACTCAAGAACTGTGACCACGCATTGCACCCCGTAGGATGGAAGCGAGCCAAGTCTGTCATCTGAGCATAACAGCTCACCCTCCGATGTCGCGATGGACCTTTGATCTCCGGTGTCATCAAGCGGAGGCGCGGGCATCCCGGGGGATGAACCGTACAACCGCCCGAAGCTTGGATGGGGGGCGCTGTGGAGGAGTGGGGGGTCTGCGGGCCCGGAGGCGATGGATAAACCCCCACTGTGATCCTCAGATCTGCCCGCGTGCTAACCGATTTCACGGGGAGCAACGGGGGTGGCCGAAGCCGCGATCTCAGCAATGCAACAGCCACGCCCTCACAGTGAAAGCATGAGCTGTCCGCGGGCACCGCATCGACGTGCATGACGTGCCCATCATCCGGAGATAGGAACCACCGCATCCAGAAACGCACAGTCAGAACAGCATCTTGAAAAAGACGTGTTGATTGACTGTGTTGCTCTCTTAGGAAAATCTGCTTATTTGAAAAACTGCTCTTTTAGATCACCAGCGAATGCCAGGAGGACAGGAAACCCAGCTCGACCGCCGCTCAAACGTCTTCTCACACACTGGTGAAGGTAAGGCTTTCTCTTCAACTTGGAAGTCAGCTTTCAGCAGAAGGGTTCTTCAGTCTCGTGATCGGGTCTGAAGCAACAATTCTGAGGAGCTGACTCCAGCAGCTGACTTATATAGCCTTGATGAGCTCATCAGTTTCAGCTGTGAAGCTCAGCTCCGCCAACTCAATTGGCATTTCATTGGCCCGTTTTCTTATCTTCAGAAGTGATTGGTCGTCTAAAGCACTTCCAAAAGTCTGTTTATTACAGACACACGTTGGAGTTCCCTATGAAGGGGAACTCCCATTCCACCACATCTCAAAAATGTGCTCTATTGGATTGAAGGCTGGTGACTGTGGAGGCCATTTGAGTCCAGTGAACTCATTGTCATGTTCAAGAAACCAGTCTGAGATTATTCATGCTTTATGTGTTATCCTACTGGAAGTAGTCATCAGATGTTGGGTACGCTGTGGTCATAAAGGGATGGTCATGGTCAGCAACAATAATCAGGTAGGCTGTGGCATTGATACAATGCTCAGTTGGTACTAATGTGTCCAAAGTGTGCCAAGAAAATAACTCCCACACCATTACACCACCACCTTCAACCTGAACCCCTGATACAAGGCAGGATGGATCCATGCTTTCATTTTGTTGATGCCAAATTCTGACCCTCCAATCTGAACGTCACAGCAGTAATCAAGACTCATCAGACCAGGCAAAGTTTTTCCAATCTTCTATCGTCCAGTTTTGGTGAGCCTTTGTAAATTGTAGCCTCAGTTTTCTGTTCTTAGCTGACAGGAGTGGCACCCGATGTGGTCTTCTGCTGCTGTAGCCCGTCCGCTTCGAGGTTGGGCGTGTTGTGCACTCAGAGATGCTCTTCTGCATACCTCAGTAGTAATGAGTGGTTATTCGAGTTACTGTTGCCTTTCTATCAGCTCAAACCAGTCTGGCCATTCTTCTCTGTACTATGGCATCAACAAGGGATTTGTGCCCACAGAACTGCCACTCACTGGATATTTTCTCTTTTTCTGACCATTCTCTGTAAACCCTAGAGATAGTCTTGAGTGAAAATCCCAGTAGATCAACGGTTTTTGAAATACTCAGACCAGACTGTCTGGCACCAACAACCATGCCGTGTTCAAACTCAGTTAAACCATCTTTCTGCCCAATTCTGATTCTCGGTTTAAACTGCTGCAGGTCGTCTTAACCATGTCTACATGCCTAAAAGGATTGAGTTGCTGCCATGTGATTGGCTGATTAGAAATTTGCATTGTTGGACAGGTGTACTTAATTAAGTGGCCGGTGAGTGTATTTAAGGTACAGTCCAAAAAATAAAATAAATAAATAAATAAATAAATAAATAATTTAAAAAAAAATCGCTTAAGTTAGTAACCCCTTATAATTTCTAAAAAATCAGACTTCAAACTACTTGTATATATTGTTTACATATAGTATCTACTGTAATTAGTTCAGTGGTAAAAGGCAATGTTTTTAAAAGTGTAGTAAAATGATTCTAGAGGAAAGAATGTTTCTAAAAAAAAGAAATAAGCAAAATAAATCTGTATACCTTTGATATACCTTTGATAAATAGTTGTAGACTAAATTAAGCACAGCATTTCTCAGATTTTAAAACATAAATTGTGAATCACTATTTAATCACATTTTCACAATTAATTTATCCACTTTAGAGACTGATGAACGTACATGTTCAGTTAATTAATTTAATGGTTGTATCTCATAAACAACTTGTAAATATGTTGTTTTCGTTTTACATTTATACAAGTTTTGTCTGACTGCATGATGAATACCCAATGTTTCACAACTCAAGCAATGTTTTGTTGATTAATAATAGTTTTAGTTGTTAATACAATACACAGCATAATTGTTGCTTAAAATGCTGAGGCTTTGCAAGAACGCCAAATTCCAAATTATGTGTATTACTTTTTTTATCCTGTGAGCACAAGCCTTTTTTTATTTGAGAGACATAATTAATTCTGCACAGGCTTCTTTGTCTCAGGAGGGAAACTACTCCAGTTTTCATTACCTTTTGCCCTCTGGACCACTATTAATCTGCACTCTCTAACCATTTGGTAAACAAAACAGAAATGCAAGGGGAGCAAAAGAGGGTTGGAGGTTGAAAGAAAACAGAATCAAATTGTTGTTCACACTTCCATCATCCTGTCTCTGCACTGTGGCACTTATAATGAGAAATAATCTGAGTTCATACCAGACTGATGAAGTTCAGGGTGCGGGTTAAAGTCTGCCATTTATAATACTGCAAAATATCACAAGGCCCAGGACAAAAGATTTGTAGTCAAGATTTTGAAGATCTTAACAGCTCTTAGCGGACCCCATTATCCAAGGGCCAAAGCTGACAAGAGACTTCATAAGTTCTGTCATGGAACTTTATGGGTATGCAAGCTGATAGGTCCTATATGTTTCCAACCCGATCATCAAATAAATGGTGTGGCTGATTGGTTACTGCCACTTCAGCAGCCAATGAGGTTACTCCTCAACATTTTAATACATTAGTTTCGTTGGGGCCAGTAATAATTTTCAAATATTTATCCAAAACTACATCTAAGGCAGGTAAGATAAAAATACTCTTTCAAAGGTTCTGTTGTATAGTATTTGCTGCTTTTATTTTGGTGTGTATGTGTGTGAGCAGTCATGCCGAGGTCACAGATCCTGCCTTTATACCAAGGAAACTTAAAATTCTTTCTTATTCATCAAACCATTAGGAGAGGGATGTCATTTGAGGAGGGTTGTTTTGTTTGTATGTATGGGGCACTGTGTGTTTATGAACTGAGGCAGGATGAGAATGACAATTAATGTTCTCATTTAAACTTGCCCAGGTGGTTTGTAGGTTTATTTTACTTTTTGTCTATTAAACTAAAACATGATAATAAAACACAATCTAGTTCACTAGAATTAACCGTCCTGGGGTGCGTTTCCTAAACAACGACGTAACTTGCGGCTGAACTATCATAGTATGATGCATCGTTTAGGAAAAGAACAATGTAGTGACGAGTGTTTCCCAAAACCCGTAGTTTCTCTGTCGCAGATCCATCGCTCGAACCACGTTAGTTATAACGTAAAACGCCCATAATGATGCTCTAAACAGGGTGGTAACAACTTCTTTAGAGAAAAACCCCATCATTTATTTGTGCAAATTATATTGTTTTACACGTTCATGCATTTAAAATAAAATCCAATATTACTTTTGGTAAAAACATGCACTCATTTTCCATATTCATTGAAATATATGTAAATGGCCCAATACAGTATATGTATAGGGCCAATGTTTGCTTTACTAATATTATTGAGAATATTTCATAGTCTATTCTAAATTAACATAAAAATCACTTACAAAAGCTAACACATATTATAATATCATATATAAATCATATAAATAAATACTGAGGGTATAATAATAATAATAATAATAATAATATTATTATTATTATTATTATTATTATTATTATTATTATTATTATTATGTAGAATATATATATATATATATATATATATATATATATATATATATATATATATTTTTTTTTAAAGTTTACTTTTATAATTTGACCTCTGCAGAAATGTTCTAACCAACAGGCCCATGCAATATACAGTACAGATACTTAATAAATAACCTATTATGAATTTAAAAGCATATGCTATGTTTTTTTTTTTTTTTTTTTTTTTTTCACAAGCTTTGGAGATATAATGTAAATTCCGCTTTTAAATAATAGGTCACCTATAGATTTCTTCATGAGCCACAGTTGTGTTCAAAATGACATCAATGTTTTCAAAGTGTACTACGAAGGGAGCGCTATTGTAAACATGATGAGTGCTAAAACTGAACTTTAATAATGCTTTGAAAGCAAATTACACCTAAGAGTGATGACTTTATGCTTTTTTTTTTTTTTTTTTTTAAATCATTCCAAGTTTAAATGTTAGATTGCTCTAAACAAATAGGGCATAGGGGGGATAACTGGGAATAGAACACAGCCAGGGACTGGGTTTCTAACTACAGCTCCAGAGGTGTAGTTGCAAGCATACAAATTTGCGATGCAGTTTGCGAATGTTCATTGGAATGTTCACGATGGATTTGGGAAATGCTAAATCAACAAACTAGGTTTGTAATGACACAACTTGTGACCTTAGTTGGCTAACAATGGTTTTCGGAAATGCACCCCTATTGACTTATGGGTCAAAATTGAACTGGGCACCATTTTAATAACCAAAAACAAAATCGAATAATAATAAACTTGAAGTTTATTTCTTTTTTTTTTTTTCTCATCTTTCTCATCTTAAAGTTTGGTGACTTTTTCTAAAATGACCCCAACATTAGGAAAAATAATAATAATAATAAAAATAAATAAATTCCGAACAGTGTACATACAATTTTAGACAACAAGAGAGTTAAGTACAGTAGGTAGGCAAGGTAGCCCAGGCACACATAGTCTAGTGCATTCATTTTAAGCAATTCAGCATAAAACATGCAGTCTTATGGTTCAGTAGTGAAATAAAAAAGACTCTAAAAACTCTGACAAACTGATGACTGGTTTAGTCGTTGCTTATTTTTGGCACATAAAACAAAAGGTGTGGTTGGCTTTGTCTGCTGTGTCTCCCATTTTCAAAATAAAAGTGCCATATAAAGTGTAGCTTTAATATAAAATTTATTACACATAAAATAAGTGAGGGAAATCATTATTGTTGTAATCTCAAAACACAGCCTGGGGCAACATATCAGTCTGTGTTTTGAGTGATGCATGATTTCTGGAAGCTTGTCAGGTCTGGATGACGTCGGACATGGCCTAAAGTACCTGCAAATCTTGAGGGCATGCCCTGTGAGTAATGCAAATGTCTGTAATGGCCAGCTTTCCACCAGGGTGTTGCACTCACAGAATTTACATGAGAACAAGGAAACAATTGTATTTGAGGGTCAAGGTATGGCCATTTCCATTTACCAAACTTTTATTATTTGTCTATGCCTAGGTAAAATCATATTTTCTTTATAGAGCATTTCAAGTTAGAAAGATTTTTGCTTGCAAGGCTGTGATTTTTACCGGAGCTAACACACAACAAAAACTCATCACAAATAACATTTTCATAAAACCTGAATAAATAGTGCACAGTTTCATTAACACAACTACTATTTATTTATTTAATCTTTTTTGTGGTAATAAAAATGGATACGCTAAAGAAATCTATTTATATGTCCTTGACCTAAAGAAACACTGAATCAGCATGCATCAATGTGTTTCTATGATAAGGATTTTTGTTATTTTCTCTTCTTTTCTTTTCTTTTAGTTTTTTTTTTTGCTCTGAAGCTCTGAAGTCCATAGCATTTTTTGCATATAACGTTGAATTATTCGTTCTCATATCGGAGCACATTTTTGCTGAGATGCCGTTCAGCAAAAATAAATAAACCAACACCTCCAAATGATGGTGGCGTCTGCTGTTCCTCTTTGCTTTGTAAGAAAAAGAAACAGAGACTTACAACCTTAAGGTGCTTTGCTAGCTCTATGTTTGTATATCACGGTTTGTTAAAAAAAATACAGTTCCTCTGTGAGATGTGTAATATGCTGCGGCAGCGGCTGCTTCTAAATCTGCCTCTTGCAAAATCTTGCTGCCGATGGATGATTTCCCTAAAGCTGCCTTTGGGAGAATTCAAGCTAGAGCATCAGACATTAAAATAGCACACCCGGAATAAAATAGATGATGGCCAAATTCTAGCTCTAACTTAACTCACTTAGTAAGAAATGATACATCATCATTTAAACAACATTTTTGTACATAACAGATGCCAAAAAGAGAGGCATTCGATTCATTTTTCCCTGGAAAAGCAGACAGAAGACAAAATACCTTGCTCAAGGGCACTACAAGTGAAAGGCTCATATTTGCTCATGTGATGTCTCTCTCACACTGCCATCCTCTCTGGAAGCCTGACAGACTGTGAGATGCTTTTTAGGGAGGGAGAGAAAGGCTAAACATTCCAGCCTCTTTAAGATTGGCTTTAATGCTTAAAAATTGTTTGTGGGAGAACATAGGTTAAGCCAGAAGCATAAATCTTAAAGTATTATTTAGAGATGCACCCGACTAGATTTCTTTTCCCGACCAGACACACGACCAGGCACGGGAATAAATTTCAGAATAAAACACGGTATCGGTCGGTAACTCTTGTGTAATTTGAATGGGAACGGGCGGTCTAACATAATGGAGCTCCCAAGTCCCGATATTACTTCGGAACAGCATATCTGTGATTTCCTCTTTCTTATTGAGCACCGGTACAGCCAGTGCTCATGACTGTTACACATGCTGAACGCACGATCAATGCTTTCTGCACACGCTTTTTTTTTTTTTTCTTTGCAAAGTCTAGGCATGCATCATCTGCATACCGCTCCTCAGAGCAGGCTTTACCAACATGGGAGAGCAAAGGAAAGATGCACTGTCTTTCAGCTTGCATTAGAAAACGGACAGTTTACTGTTAGGAAACCCACATCAGGCAAGTCAGATCTATGGGAGTCTTTTTTCATGCGTCAAAGACTTACCTTTTCATAGAATTACCTTTTCCCCAATGCGATAGTACTTCAAAGTTTTACCCTTTAGCAGTCACAAGACTGAAATCTCTGGTTTAAGGCGACACTCCAGTCTCATCAAAAAAATGGGCAAACTAAACTGACATTAGCCTACAATCCTTGCACAACCTGCAGTTTTATCTGTTATCTCTCTCTTTTGGCTGTACCCAATTTAAACGGGAGATTTTGGAAACCAGAGCTAAATTTAGCAGGAACAGTCAAGTCGGATAGAAAACAGGGTGGGTCAGGCAGCGGGTAATCAAAGGCTGAATTTACGGCAGAAGCAGTTGGGTGTGGAATAAAACCTTGCTGGAGCGGAACTAAAAAAATGACCCCTAATATCATTTAAAATCATTGATTCCCTGAGGACAGTGGTTGTTACTATAGCAAAGTGGGATCAGATTTTGTAAGTGTTTGAAGCAATGCAAGTGCGAAGTTACTCATAACTTTCAAAAATACAGCTTTCTGTGTTCAGAGCGGCCCAGCTGGAGAATGTCAGAACTCATGTTGGTATAATTTTGGTATTTTGGATATCAGCACCCAAAACAGTCTTGCTTTGGGGATGCATCTTGAGTTTTGCCCCGTCTCCTTTTCCATGTAAGAAACGATTGCAGAAGAAGCGATGCCTCCAGACTCAACCGCAATTAACTAACAATCTGTTATGTTGTAATGATATGCATGGAAACCGGATTGCTTAAGTAAGAAACTGTCAAATCAGAGAGGAAATGAAATGCGCCTAAATTGCCTCAAGCACAGAAATCTCTGAACAGAACAGACACACCCTTGAAGCTACAGGTCTTTCCAGCCAAAAGCGGTGCTTAAATTCGGATTCATTTTAAATTAGGTCCCTGCTTCTCACTGCCTCTTAGACTGTGAAAAAAGAAAAAACTTGTTGGTCTTATTCGCCTCTGTTTCTATAGAGTGTTTTTTTCCCCGACCCTGATTGAATGATGTTGTTTAGCCTTTTTTTAACGGCTGGTCCTGGGTCAGTGAATGACACTTCTCTCAGGGATCGGTTTACAAGTCAAGATGATAAGGGCTTAATAACTCAAGGTAGCACACAAAATGGCCGACAAAAATAACAACCATTTACTCAAAGGAGTCTGCCCACTGACTACTTAGAGCTTCTGAAACCTATTAAACGCTTCAGCAGACGCTATTAATAGAGGCAGCCTGGGAGGTCAAGGGTACAATCTCGATTTGGAATTGAGTCAAGTTAAACCTCAAAATGAAAAAAAGGGTGAGGGGGGAGCAAGCAAGCAGGAGAAAGAAAGAGAGAAAGGCAGAGGCAGGCAGAGAGAAAGAGCAGAAAACAAGTCTCTATAGGGTTGCCTGCCGATTCAAGGGTAATTTAATCAAAATCAGGCAAATGATCTCACTAGGGAGAGTGTTGAAAATTGATTGAACAGCCATGCTGGTGATGTGATGTCAGCACAACCCCTATGACATCATTACAAGTAGAGCTTTGTCCTCAAGTAAAGGTCATGCTACAGCTCACCTTCATTACTGCCAGGGTTCACCTACACAACCCTGAAAGTGTGTTGACAGACTGGTGCTCAGAAACTTGTTTGGTAATTACCTTGCCATTGGAAGTCTCTAAGAGTTTTTCCTTGTTTAGACTACATTGTATTGTTAGCTTGCAGCTTGTTGATTCGGATTCAAGGGTTAGTCTTTTCAACCAGAGACATGCACATTGTTAAAACCTTGTTATCTTGTAGCTTTAGGTTGTTATTTATTCACCTTTACTTGGAAACATTTGTCAGGTTTCATGTCTACGTTAAGTCCTCTGAGTTCGTTCAAGTCCAAGTATACCAACTCTACTTGGATGGATATATGCATCGTTTATAGAAGTTTTATGGAAGAGGGCTGGTTTGTTGGTTGAATACCACTAATCGGCCACTTTATTAGGTACACCTGTCCAACTGCTCGTTAATGCAAATTTCCAGTCAGCCAATCACATGGCAGCAACTCAATGCATTTAGGGACGTAGACATGAGGTGCGTTCGACATTAAGCACAGCTGCAGCCGGTGATCAACGAGATTAGCCGAGCGCAGGCGGGGGCGGAGTTGAAAACGGAGCCGTCAAGCCGGCCACTTCGGGGACTCAAGTTGCTGCAGTCATGATTACCGATCACATGGCGTGATCATTTATTTATTTATTTATTGAAATAACAACAAAAGATATAAAGTACAAATAAAATCAGAATACAGTCTCTACAAACTTCATTTTTAAACAGTAAGGGAATTATGAATTAAAATTAAGTAGATACAAATGCATGAGAAATAAGGGGAAAATAAGGGCACATAAAAATGAAATAAATATCCACGAATAGGATTATTTTGAATAATGAAGGCATTTTTAAAAAAGCCCTTTAATCCAAAAAGATTGAACAAAATGACCAAAATAAATGAGCTACACTTTCAGTAGAAATTTCCCAGAAAGAGCACGTACATCAATGACACTTTTAACATTTCTGCGTAATATGGTTTGACTGAAAATAAAATATTTTAGAATCATATTTTTATATTAAATATTTTTATATAACTTAATTTGCTAAGAAATCGTCAGGATCAATGATGATAATTATTGTATTACAAGTCTGTAAGACTTATTTGAGTTAATATTTAAGTTATTTACTAAAATATATCATTTATATCGTTTATGGAGCTAAATACAGTAGTCTGTATAAAAAAGGCAGAATAAACCTGTGCAAACAATCTAGTCAGTATGAACAAATTATTTAACAAAAGATGATGCTGCAGTAAAATATTTGTAGTCTTTTAAGCATGATGTGTACAAGATAGAGAGGGTTTGAACAACAGTTAATTGTTTGTTTTGAAATTTGTGAGAAGGATGTTGTCCAATAATAAACCTGAATCACACGTGGTTGTTGTCATGCGGTGAACTTGGCCAATCGTATTATATTGGTGTCGTCATCAGAGTTCATGCAGGCGCTCTTCAGTTCCTGCGCGGGCTGAGTCAGTCGTCTGATCTCGAAGCGCTGTCGCAGTACTTTGATGCCACATGTGACAGTCACATGCCGTCGGCGCAGCATCAATCCGGCCAAAATTTCTAACCAGCATGCACCGCTTTAAGACAGACTTCGATCGATCTGCGCAGCGCTGCATGAAGTCGAACGCACCTATGGTCAAGATGATCTGCTGCAGTTCAAACAAAGCATCAGAATGGGAAAGAAAGGTGATTTAAGTGACTTTGAACGTGGCATGGTTGTTGATGCCAGACGGGCTGATCTGAGTATTTCAGAAACTGCTGATCTACTGGAACTTTTACGCACAACCATCTCTAGGGTTTACAGAGAATGGTCTGGAAAAGTGAAAATATCTAGTGAGTGGCAGTTCTGTGGGCACAAATGCCTTGTTGATATCAGAGGAGAATGGCTAGACTGGTTCCAGCTGATAAAAAGGCAACAGTAAAAACAAAATAACTACTCGTTACAACCGAGGTTTGCAGAAGAGCATCTCTGAACGCACAAAACGTCCAACCTTGAGGCAGATGGGCTACAGAAGCAGAAGACCACACCGACACCAAAATCTCTTAGAAATAATTTTATTACCTTGTTGAATCTATGACATGAATGATTAAGGCAGCTTGTGAGTGTATCTGTCCTACACAGTATAGAGTGGTGGTGAGCGCTCCAGTCTCCATGGTTGCAAGGTGGGCTCCCTGTACAAGTGGCTGAATTGCAGGTGCTACATAATATTGTTGCACCTGCTGCAGCCAATTATTTGATTATTATGCCGGAATGAGATTATAGATCCTAGAACTGTCTAAGTACATGATGTAACTACAGAATCAAGCTTTAAATAAGAAAATCATATAAACTCTTTTTTTTATTTTTTGTTTTTGAAAGAGATGCTAAGATTCTAATCCAATTCAATGACCTATGTTAAACCAAGCTAAAAGTGTCCCCACCATACTTGGAGAGTGGCTGAATCAGTAATGAAACCTGTCATTACATTTACGTGCAATGTGCACATTTCAAAATACAATCAAGAACATGTTTATTAAACTTGTTATATTGATAACGTTGTATGTTTTCAAAGACTCAACCAGAGTCGAGTCTGTACAGAACATTGACAAGAGATACCATCACTGATAAGGCAACATCACATAACATAACAATAATAATAGATATAAACAACATTGCAGCACAGTGGCACAGTGGGTAGCACAATCGCCTCACAGCAAGAAGGTCACTGGTTCGAGCCTCGGCTGGGTCAGTTCGCATTTATGTGTGGAGTTTGCATGTTCTTACCATGTTCGCGTGGGTTTCCTCCGGGTGCTCCGGTTTCCCCCACAGTCCAAAGACATGCGGTACAGATGAATTGAATAAGCTAAATTGGCCGTAGTGTGTGTGTGTGCAAGAGTGTGTGGGTGTTCCCCAGTGTTGGTTTGCAGCTGAAAGGGCATCCGCTGCATAAAACATGTGCTGGATAAGTTGCCAGTTCATTCCGCTGTGGCGACACCTGATTAATAAAAGACTAAGCCAAAAAAAAAAAAAAAAGTGAATGAATAAACAACATTATTACCGTCATTGTAAGAACATAGCTGCTGTAAGTGAAGAGTTAATTCATAAATGGTTCCAAACTACATCAGTTTAATACTTTGTTGTGGTTAAATACATAAATAAGTCATGTACTATTATTAGCAGTCTAAAAAACGAAATGCAACCATATTGCATCATTTTTGAATTTGTGTTGCCTTTAATGTGGAATTGCAACAACAATGATGATCTAGAATACTGTATATAGCAGCTGCAGCTTAGACTGCCTTTTCTTGCTTTTCCTGTAATATTCAAAACAGTGGATAAAATGATTGGATGAATATGTTATAGTTCTGAGAATCCACAGAAGATATGTGAATGTAGATGTGTGTGCTTACACAACTTTAATCAGTGATTGCTCTGGGGGCAAAAGACCTTCAATCAAAAGACTTTCAATCAATATGACAAATTCACACACCTTTAGCATTCACACTGTTACAAAAGACACAACCACCACATTGTATTCTATGACTTAACAAATGCAAATGAACCTTTCTTTGGAGAAAACAAGATAGCAATCAATGAGTACATTTACATGGACGCCAATAATGCGATTAAAACAAGACTCTGATTAAGAGTCTGCCATGTAAACAGCAATTTTTGATTATCTTAATCAGACTAAATGCATAATCAAACTAAACAGAAATTGGATTAAGACATGTGGAGTATGCCGATTTTAGTCGCATTATTGAAGTGCAGTACGGACATGTAAACACAGCAATCAAACTATTACTGTCGTGTAGGATTTTTGCTGCATTTTGCGACAGGTCACTCTGCACACACTTTGACACTATTCTCTGCACCTACCAGTCAGTGAAGGAACACAGGCACCTGCATCATGAAATGCAGAGTTTTTTTTCACAGTCAGTATGTGGTACAGTATCAAAGTCCATTAAAACAACACTCTTCAACCAGTCCTTACTTCATACTCCCATCCAATATCTCGTTTGTCATGGTGTTCCTGAATGACTGGTGAAAGTGCCAAACTGCAGTTAAAGTAGACAAATTAAATAATGACACCCACAATTACATGAAACTTCGGAGGTATCATGGTTATCGTGGTGATGCAATGACGTTAATCGGTCTATGGGCTATAACATGTAAAAGGGGATCATAAAAAAAACATTTAAAAGGCAATTGTCTTATTCAGATTGAGGCAAATAATTGGATTACTGATATCCTTGTAAACATATGGCAAAAACACTGACACAATAAAATTACAAGACACAAAAAAAGTGTCTGTTAGTGTAGTTTGTAATGACCTAAACAAATGTCCTACAAATTTAGAGCAACATGAGGGTGAGCACTGAAAATAACAGATTTTTTTTTTTTTACTTGTGTGCAAGCAGTCTCCTTAAATTGTATCATGGCTTTACTGAATGACTCTTCTGTCAACATCTAGTTTTCATGGCCATTTCTAATAAAAATTAAAGTTAATTTAAGATTTTTCAAAAACAGCAGCCTTATTACAATAAATAAATACATTAATAAATACATAAAATGAAGCTTCTCACCTGCTTGGCTAATGACCAGACCTGATTCTGATGTTAACATGTAGCCAGACTAACGAGCAACATGTGACTATTTTGCCAATTAATTAAACCTGTCAAATTAACTTATTAACACATGCATTTCATTAAAAAATATTTATTTTATTAACCATGTTAGCACATTTACTGAATTAGACTTTCATCTTGCTTATTTTGAATATCATACCATCCCCTCCAAATGTAGTAAACACATCTCGAGCAATGAAACAAATAATAAAATTCATGAAATGCCTTTAATTAGCAATGATTATCAACAACTATGAAGTTAAACACTCATTTGTACACACAGGAATGAGACAAGCATCAAAGCATGTTGCAACTTAATAACATAGAATATTAGTCATGCTTTAGCTTAGATTTGCATTAAGTTCGCTGTTTGCTTTTTAGTGTGATGTAATAATAATTATGATGATCTGTGCTTTGATCTGTGGTGTGTAAAAAAATACAAATCCCCTTTTTCCTGGTGACTGAGAATAAATCATGACAGAGTTTTCAGCTTGTGTGAACTTCTCGTTTAAAAAGCTGTTCACTTTAGCAAAAAAAAAAAAAAAAAGCAGCCTATACTGAATAAAGCACAATTTACTCCATGGTGGTCTGTTGAGTTTTGGGTCCACTGCCTTTGTTCTATCAATGTTTCATTAAGATTCAATTTCCAATTAGATAAAACACTCAGAAAAGAAACCCTTGCAAACAAAAAGTAAATTGAGGAAAGGTATATTGCTGTTGCAATAGGAATGCTCCAGTACCCCTCCATTTGGTTACTTTTTTTTCTGAATTTGAATGGTTAATATGCATTTCCACTGGGGGTTTTGTCAGCAAATTAAGTTGTTGCAATGCTGACAATAACCTTAACACATGGTTTACTGACTCTTTTCATTTGAAGCATATGGTCTTCTTGTAAACTGATCCTATAAGGCAAAGAAATCTACTTTGCGTGAAATGTGGGATAGTGGCATGCAGAAGTCTGTCCTTATTCAATTATTCTCTCATTCAATCATCCAAAGAGCCACTATTATGCATTATAAAAGGTCATATTTTGGTTTTGGGGGTCTCAAACAACAGACTGATTTGCATGCAAGGTCAAAAAAACACTTTCATTGTCTTAAGCCGAAGTCACACTAGAGTTTAAGCTTGCAAAATTCTGTCGTACGGCGCTGCGAAAAGGGGCGGGATTAAACAAGATGATTAGACATTTAAAAAGCGATTGTTCCATGTTTTAAATTTCAGTTCAGAGAGGTCATGTTTTGATCCTGGATTGATCTCACGCAGTCAAGTGATGCGATTTCACAGGTCAGAGTTCACCAAGGTTGAACTTTGCACTGCAGCAACCTGCGAAACTCAACGCATGACCCTGCGTTTCAGGTCTGACGCATTCGCGTGCGTATGAATGGAAGTCTATGAGGAGTAAAGTCCAGTGTGACCGCAGCTTTATAATATGCATTTATTTTTACCTAATTATCCCAACATCTCCCATATGATTTGTTCAGGGATTCATTTGTTCTCAAAACCCTCCTTTGCATGAGACTAATCTGTGCTGATTGGTCTGATGACCCAATCTGTTGTAATTGGTCGACTGTGTTCAGCGAAAGACAAAACTCCCACCATGGTCATGAGTAACACAGAGAGGCCAATGCAGGAATGCAATAAAGCAATTCAGTTAAAAACCAGCATATACTCTTAAGCCGCAGTCACACTGGAGTTTTCCCTCAATAGACTTCCATTCATATGCACGCGAATGCGTCAGACCTGAAACGCAGGGTCATGCGTCGAGTTTCGCAGGTTTCGCAAGTTCAAACTTGGTGAACTCTGACCTGCGAAATCGCATCAATTGACTGCGTGAGACCAATCCAGGATCAAAAAAAGACCTCTCTGGACAGAAATTTAAAACATGGAGCAATCGCTCGCTTTTTTTAATGTCTAATCATCTTGTTTAATCCCGCCCCTTTTCGCAGCGCCGTACGACAGAATTTCGCAAGCTCAAAGTCTAGTGTGACTTCGGCTTTAACCCTAACCCCAAGTAATAACAACGACACATTCAGTATTAATCCACACAGTGGCAAAAGTTGAACTATTTTGAAAATTGTCCACGCGTGTGAGAACAGCTGATGGTGGCCATAGCAAAGGCAAATGGCAGAGGGTAAAGGAAGAAGCCCACACTGCATTTTCGATGTGGTTTTAGATGCAATATGTGAACAGCCCCATAAAGATTTAACCTAAGAGATACATGACAAAGACTGGTCTATAATAGATAAGTGATTACAAGTCAAACGAAGTGATTACAACTTACAACACACTATTAAATACATATTTTGCAAACTACACAAAACGAGGCAACAGTTTTATTTACACTTACAGTACATGTTAAGATCCGGAGGAAGAAGAAACTGTTCCATATGAATTGTAACAATTGCTGACAAAGTCCCTGTCAAAGTCTGATAAAGTCCCATACATAGTGTTTGAAGGGAAAGGCGCGTTCACATTTTACCAGATACGGTACTACATATTTGGTGATGCATATATATATATGACGAGTTTGGTTGCAAAACATTTGGATTTATTATTGGAAATCACTGTTCAGATGTACCTTAATCTATGTGTGAATTGCTGCCATTAATAACATTAAATAATGTACATTTTATGCCTACTTTAAAATGTATTTTTTCAAAACGCGATATCCGCCAGACCAGTTTCTTTACAAAGTGCAATATAACGATTATAGACAGGGCCGGGAGTAAACTGAACTGGAGCTCTAGGCAAAAGATGATCATGCCACCCTCAAACTGAAACCGAAAACGAGAGACGGGTGTGATTCGCGTATGACAGCAAGGAACGGGGGGGTGGGGAGATTGTTGCAGACGCCGCCTATTCTGCCTCCCAAGGCGGCCGCCTGGGTCGCCTCTATGGACGCGCTGGCCCTGGTTATAGAACGTTCAGGATGCTGCGCGAGCTCAGTATCCCCTGGGAAGAGAGTCACTGCCGATGAAGTGCTCCGAGTTTGCTCATTGATTTAATGATAATATCAAAACAAAAAACCTATATTTTTAAAAAGAGGATTCAATAGGCTAACTAAAAAACGTTTACTATTTAATTGTTTATACTGTAGGCGAGCTGTCAGTCACGTAGGCTACATCACTGATCAGCTGCTGTCTGTCAGTCAGGGAATCAACGCTTCAGAGTCAAGCTAACGTCAAGGATTTAGATGTAGTTTTCTTAAAAGCAGGGTTTGACAATAAGGATGGCAAATGGGATCTTAGAATCAAGAAGCAGCATGACTGACAAAGATAACTGTGTTTGCGTGAGCAGGTGAATACCGAATGAGAGGATGATCACTCACGCCAAAAGCTGATGTGATGCGCGCGACTGTTTACAACGCGTGCGCGCTCCCGTTTCCTTGCATGAAGCTGTGCCTGGAAACGCAACTGGTGTGATCAGTTAATCTTACTTATCAAACAAAACATTGATTCACTAGCTTTTCTTAATGGTATTACAGTAGTAGATTTTAGCCTAAGGTGGATATATAGCATTTTGCAAAAAAAAAAAAAAGTTATTTTATGTTGTGTTGTTTTTTTTCTGGCCACTTAGAATCTTATTATTTTTAATCTTTGCATATACTATTCCATATATTTATGATGTATTGTTTTTTTAACCAATTTAAGATGTTTGACAATGTTAAGATAAATATGTTGCATTTCGGCATCGTTTTTGACTTTTTTATAGACATAAAATTGAATATAAAATATCTTGGATTTGAAGAATATTGTGTTCCTGGCCTTCACTGAGCTCAAGTAATAGTTTAATGAACAACAATTGTGAAGGATCTTGACTGTTGATGTCCTACATAATAATGTCAAATAACCACCATTTCTCAAAATGGATATATCTCGTTTTGCAACAAAACTCTTCATATATACATTAGTTAAAAGTTTGCTTTCATAGTATTGATTATATTGATTTTATTGTGATTGAATGCACTCAAACAGCCACAAAAGACTACATCTGACTACAAACCTTATTCAGTAACAGTATGGGTGTGTTGCTGAAGTCCTCCTGTAAAAATGGATTTAAACCTTGCATCTGAAATCATTTGTTATAAATAAATATATAGATAGCAAATTAGAATGTTTCTGATTTCTGTACTTGTGATCCAGACTGACCAAATTGCATTTTATAACAAAGCCTGTGTCTGTTACAGAGTGATCTGGGCCAGTGAATTCACATGAGCTGTTGTTAAACTTGCCGGCAGCAACTCTCACATGGTCGCCCACTGAAGCTAAGCAGGGCTGCGCCTGGTCAGTACCTGGATGGGAGACCACATGGGAAAGCTAGGTTGCTGCCGGAAGTGGTGTTAGTGAGGCCAGCAGGGGGCGCCCAACCTCTGGCCTGTGTGGGTCCTAATGCCCCAGTATAGTGACGGGGACTCTATACTGCTCAGTGAGCGCCGTCATTCGGATGAGACGTTAAAAATCCCAGGATGTCCTTCGAGAAAGAGTAGGGGTTTAACCCCGGCATCCTGGCCAAAATCTGCCCACTGGCCTCTGTCCATCATGGCCTCCGAACCCTCCCTATATCATAATTGGCTTCATCACTCTGTCTCCTCTCCACCAATCAGCTGGTGTGTGGTGTGCGGTCTGGCGCAAAATGGCTGCCGTCGCGTCATCCAGGTGGATGCTGCACACTGGTGGTGGATGAGGAGATTCCCCCCAACATGTAAAGCGCTTTGAGTGTCTAGAAAAGTGCTATATAAATGTAAGGAATTATTATTATTATTATTATTATTATTGTTGCATATTCTTGCTGGTTGGGTACTTGGTTGATTTAGAGGTGTTTTCTACATTCCTACCACTCCAGATTTCCCTGTCCAGATGATGCTAACACAGGATGTTGTGTCATCAAGTTGAAAGATAACTGTAAACAAAATATTGTTTGCTACCAATTTACTGCCACCTAAATATTGTGTTGATTTAAATTAACAAATTTGGTCAAGTAACTCACTGCTTGCCACTGATTAAATTTCACTGATTTACTTATTAACTTGTATTTTGTAATGTAATGTAATGTAATGTGTATTTATATAGCACATTTATTGTGTATGGCCATACACCCAAAGCGCTTCACAATCATGAGGGGAGTCTCTCCACACCATCACCAGTGTGTAGCATCCACTTGGATGATGCGACGGCAGCCACAGGACAACAGCGCCAGTGCACTCACCACACACCAGCTATTGGTGGAGTGAAGAGACAGTGATAGAGCCAATTCGGTGGATGGGGATGATTAGGAGGCCATGATGGGTAAGGGCCGATTAAAGGGCTTTGGCCAGGACACCAGGGTTACACCCCCACTCTTTACGAGAAGTGCCATGGGATTTTTAATAACCACAGAGAGTCAGGACCTCGGTTTAACATCTCATCCGAAAGATGGCGCCCACCGACAGTATAGTGTCCCCTTCACTTTTACTGGGGCATTAGGACTCACACAGACCACAGGGTGAGCGCCCCCTGCTGGCCTCTCTAACACCACTTCCAACAGCAACCTAGTTTTCTCATGTGGCCTCCCATTTTATGAACATGACCCAGTGTTAGGATCAGTTTCCAATCAAATCAAATAATTAAATGGTTATTTTGCTAGTATCCACAGAGTCCTTCCATTGCAGCAAGTTTATGTTTATATATATTTTAGAAACATTTAATTTGAGGAGCCAAAACAGTTCTTATATGGCATCTCTTGCTAGGTTTAAAATTATTACTAATAGTATTTTTTTTTCTTTTCTGTGTATGAAGTGTGGCTGATTCCTCCAACTTTACAATTTTATAAAATGCAAAGACAAGTTTTTTTTTGGTTTGCTGTTGTTGTTTTTCTAGCATATACAGTACTAATGAGAAACTGTCAGTAAGTGCTTTTTTTGAATCTAATGGTGGGTGTTGAAGTTTAATGCATCTGACAGGTATCATCACCTTCGTAAATTGAGCGATCTGGTTTGCAACCATCAAAAGAAATCAAATCTGTGCTATATTTACCTCTGCTGAAAGAATCAATGCTAAATTAAACAGTCACAGTCACCAAAAAATATCAAAAAAAAGGAATTCAAAGAATTTAATAAATGACTAGCAATGATATGAACATCAAATAGATATTTTAAGTAATTTATAGGTTAATTTGGTAGGTTTCTGTCATTGAGAAGCAGTGACTGAGCCCATACTGCCGATTTTGCCAATTTCAGTACTTGGCCCTTGGCCATGTTCACTGCTGTGGTGATAAATGACACTTGGTGACAGTCAGTGTGAATTTTCAGTTGCTAGATTCCTACCACTCCACAGTTCCCTGTCCAGGTGACGCTAACACAGGATGTTATGTCATCAAGTACATGTCAAGTCAAGGAATGCAAATCAGCTATCCAGTAACGGTCAACCAACAAACGAAACGACACCCAAGGAAATGTTTAGCATTCTGTCAAGAAGCGCCAAAAACCCTGAGTTGGAGAAAAGAAGGAGCAGAAGAAGGAAATAATGTAGAAACCAAGAAGGAAAAGAAGAGAAAGTGAAAACAAACAAACGCGCGCACACACACACACACACACAGAACATAAAATGAGCTCCAGCGATGTTCTCATTACTGTCACCTAAAGATGTTCTGCTTGCGGAGGCGAGGTGTCTGAGCCCATGACAGATTCAGGTCCGGAGAAACGGCTCGATTTTACCATTGAGGCAGAATTGGGAACGACAGCTGGCGTCAGGAGTACAGCAGGAACTTTATTCTCCTGGAGAAAGGAGAAAACTGCCATGGAGCGAAAAACATAGAGGAATGGTGTTTTGGCAGTATAGGAGTACACACACACAACTCTTTCTTACTGCTGCTCTCCTGTTGTGACAGAATAGTGTCAAGGGACAATGTAGAGCTTTAATTATTGCGTTAGAGGAAATCAGCTATATTTCACCCATTTAATGAATGCAAATATAGACATGAGTTGCTAATAGTGAATGGATAGAATTATATACCTTACCATATAACATTAATTCGCAAAACGTCTAAAGATGTATTATTCTTGAATGTTAATGTTAACATCTTTTGACACACTATAGCATGAACTAAATCATTGCAGTTAATTTGATTAAACAATTAATGTTGGACAAACAAACACATAAACACAGATATAATGCAAATGTAATATCCGTAAATATTAAAAATAACAACCTATTACGATTAGCAAACGTAATAAGGGCTTATTATAAATACTTACATATAAACTGTAATAAGAACTGTAATAAACTGTAATAAGAACTACAATGCTTTATTAAAATGTGAGACATTGAACATTTGCTATGGGAATCATTTGTTTTGCAGCTCACTTCTGTTCTCTTTTCCAGTGTATGAGAATTTGGTTAAGCCAGTGACAGGGTCACTAAACAATAACCACAAATGACACAACAGATTGAGAAAGCAATCTTGATTGCTCGCTTTCTCTCTCTCTCTCTCTCTCTCTCTCTCTCTCTCTCTCTCTCTCTCTCTCTCTCTCTCTTTGCTTTTCTCACTTGTCCTTTCCATTTCATAACTATAAATGGTAACATTTTAACAATGCTGCTTTTTAGCAGAAATACACTATCAAAGCGATTCAAAGCTATCGTCTTTACCATTTGCAAATGCTGTCTGCCATATTCCTATTATCATGTTTACCTATGCGGTTTCTAATCCAGAACGTGGCCGCCGGGGTCAGAAGCAGGCAGTTAGGAGGTCTGTCTGGACAGAGCGTCTATATTCAGTAAAATCCAAATCATTTAACATGCTTGTCAAGTCAGTTTAATGTTTTGGATGTTTATGAAACATACCTCTCAGGCAAATACTGCCTTCTGGAGGTCTCATTAGCATCTGGAATGCATTTTTTATTTACTTATTTTTGGGTTTAATGCACCTAGAAAAACTGGAGTAGTCAGAGGTTTTTTTTTTAATCTATTACCATCGATTTAAGCTTTGCTTTGTTAGATCATGTGGTTTTTTGATCTCAACATTTGTACATTCAGATTAAGTTAATTTAAAGTTTGTGTTTTTTTGTTTGTTCATTTACTGTAAGAATTTCTGTAACAAGTTCTGTGTCATAACGTTTATCCGTTTTGGAAAGGTTTACATTGCACTGAAGGCATCATTGAAGGTTTATATTTGTTTTATTTAGTGCCATGCTCTACTAAAAGAAGGACATTTCAACATGTTTACCTTTGATATTGTAATGGGTCAATTTAATCGTGTCTTTAGAAATCTGACAAGTAAAAAAAGGAGTCTTGTGAACTGTTGAAACAAGACAACATTAACATATCTTCATAGTAGTGTCATAGTAATGTATTTATCTGCATTTTTTTTTTTTATTTGAGTTTCATGACGTGGTCTAAACATATCTACAGTATAAACACTTTACAATAAGGTTTAAAATGACAATTTATTCGTGTAAAGCCTGTAACAGCGAGTTAACATTTAAAGTGGATCAAAAAAAGTTTTTCAAAATTCTAAGAACAGAATGGGTGTTGTTTAATTGTTTACATTTAGTCAGTTAACAGACACTTTTACAAAGGAATTTGTTTGTGCTCAGAAAATGTAACGATAGAGTAAGAGTTTAGTGCTGTTTAAGGACAAATTTGATAAAATGTTTCGATCCCCTTTCAAATATTGACTACTATTATATTTTACATGTGTAGCTATAACAATTTACTACCTACTGAAATGCCTATAAGCAATGAGATGCTGAAACAAATATGTGTGCTAAATCAGAATATCTGTGCAGAAATGAAGAAAGCATAAAAAGACACAAATAACTATAATTTACACATAAAAATAACCAGCATTTATATATATATATATATATATATATATTTTTTTACCCCAAGGATAGCAATAAGTTTTTATAATACAAAAGTCAAAATTATTAATAATAATGTTATTATTATTATTATTATTATTATTATTATTATTATTATTATTATTATTATTATTGTTATTATTATGATTACATGCTATCCATATCAGATGCAGAAAAGCTAGTTCATGCTTTCATGACTTCTAGCTTGGACTACTGTAATGCTTTGTTTGCTGGCTGCCCAGCATCCTCTATTAACAAACTTCAGCTAGTACAAAATGCAGCTGCCAGAGTTCTTACCAGATCTAGAAAATATGATCATATCACCCCAATTGTATCCTCCTTACACTGGCTGCCTGTTAAGTTTCGTATTGAATTTAAAATATTACTCCTTACCTATAAAGCTTTAAATAATCTAGCTCCTGCTTATCTAACCAACCTCCTGTCTCGCTACAATCCAACCCGCTCTTTACGATCTCAAAACTCAGGGCTTCTGGTAGTACCTAGAATATCAAAGTCGAGTAAAGGAGGTCGAGCCTTCTCATTTATAGCCCCTAAACTCTGGAATAGCCTTCCTGATAATGTCCGAGGCTCAGACACACTCTCGCTCTTCAAAACTAGATTAAAGACCTATCTTTTTAGCAAAGCATACACTCAATGCATTACATAGCGGTTTGACGCATGATGTGCCCCACGCAGCATTTGCTTCTTGTTTTTATACACTATGAACAGCAGCTACGCTAATTATTCTCCTTATTCTGTATTTCCACCTGGGGGTACTCATCTTGAGGCCCTCAGACTATGCAGCGCCACTGATGCGATCCAAGACCAGCGACGAGATGATCCCAAGGTATTCTGGACCAGGCCCGTATCCTGCTGTGGTGGTCATCGTGGAGTGAGAGCATGAGACTGATTCCTGTGATGCTCCAAGGACAGACGAGTCTTCGCCGAGGTCCACCGTGCTGCGCCTAGACTGCAGCTCTGCACAAGACGTTTGGCCATAGGGGAAATGGTCGTGCCCAACTGAGTCTGGTTTCTCTCGAGGTTTTTTAAATCTTCGCTTTCGCCAATTGGTGAAGTTTTTTTTTCCTCGCCGCTGTCGCCACTGGCTTGCATGGTTCGGGATCTGTAGAGCTGCGCATCGATGGATTTGCTCTTCAGTGTTTGGACTCTCAGTAGTGATTATTAACCCACACTGAACTGAACTGAACTGAACTTAATCTCTTAAAACTGAACTGACACTGTTTCAATTCACTATAATCTTCCATGTGAAGCTGCTTTGACACAATCTACATTGTATAAGCGCTATACAAATAAAGATGAATTGAATTGAATTGAAT
>LR812525.1:67874914-67879914 GCA_903798195.1 Danio kyathit | reverse complement strand
ATACAGAAAGTTCTGGCATAAAGATGATCTCTTTAATCACTGTAAAAAACATGTAATGCAGATAATATTAGTTGGAATATCATATTATATCTATTGTGAAAATTGCCACCATCTCTTAACAGTCTTATATTTAAAAGAGTGATATAAATGAACAGGTTATTTAAAATGCTTGTTCACATAATTTGTTAAATAAACCTAGGTTTTATTTCTTCAATATTCAATGTAAAAATCAAGGTTTCTGAAAACTACTAAAATCTTAATCAAGTTTTTTTTTTTTTTTTTTTTTTTTGCAATTGTACTCTATAATACACATTATAAAACACAATATTCAATTCAATTCATGTTTATTTATATAGCACTTTTAACAATGTAGATTGTGTCAAAGCAGCTTAACATTCAATTCTAGTAAAGTCAGAATTCAGAGTTGAAGTTCAGTTTAGATTAGTTCAGTGTGGTTTAATTTTCACTGCTGAAAGTTCAAACACTGAAGAGCAAATCCCACCGAAGTGCAGCTCCACAAGTCCCGATCCGAGCAAGCCAGTGGCAACAGTGGCGAGGAAAAAAAAACTTCACCAATTGAAGAAGGGAAAGCAAAAAAAAAAAAAAAAAACTCAAGAGAAACCAGGCTTTGTTGGGCAAATTATTCTTCTGGCCAAAACTCTACAAAAAAAAAAAAAAAAAAATTGTTGTCACTTTTTGCTGCCATAAAATCAGAGTTTAAAGTTTTTGATCAGATTGCTGGAGTGTTATTAAAGGGCCATGAAACCCTCCTGTCTCAGCAGGGTGTTTTCAGACCTCTAGTTTAGAAAAAGTCAGGTTTTAACTAAGTCTTTCTCATGAATTAATGCCGCACACTCAGAGACGTCATGACGTACTCGCAGGTACAGGCATCCACTCTCCACGCTGGATTTACATGTAAGTATCTAATGACTGTGACACAGATTCAAAAATTTGTTTCAAACTGGAAGAACGAATTTGCTCAAAATAACACAAAAACAACCATTTTCACTTGTTAGTGCAATATATGTGTCCTAACAGTGTTTATAGCAGTGTGGGACACACATATGACTCTCAGCTCAAAAAATGTGTTTTGGTGTTTCGTGACCCTTTAAGTATTTTGTCTCATAATGGTTAACTATGTCAAAGTTTGTAATTAACCATGTATAAAGAGCACCTGCAGATCAGCTACTGGCATTTCCTACTGGCAATTTTCTCGTCTGATCTCAACCCTTGGAAAATAACTGAGAAAACACCAATATTAAAGGCCACATTTTTATGATGTAATCATGTAGACTTCTTACAAAGTATTTTACAATATTTTACAAATACAAAAATAAAAGACACTAAAGTATTTTGATAAAATATTCAGCCATCCAGCCACATCAACCCTATCAAACACAACTTACAAACTAGTACAAACTAAACTTTGTATTTCAAATGCATGTATCATAAATATTGCCCATCCCTGGAAACATCCATACACTCTTACATTCACTCATACACTACGGCCAATTTAGCTTATTCAATTCACGTATGACGCATGTGTTTGGACTGTGGGGGAAGCCAGAGCACCCTGAGGAAACCCACGCCAACACAGGGAGAACATGCAAACTCCTCCACCAACCTTCTTGCTTTGAGGTGACAGTGCTATCCACTGAGCCACTGTGTTGCCATATAATAATAATAATTATAATAATAATAATAATAATAATTATTATTATTATTATTATTATTATTATTATTATTATTATTATTATTATTATTATTATTATTATTATTTAAATGTGTTTATTTTTTCCACTAATGAGTCAGGCATTAGTTTGTGTGTTTGTGCATGTATTGCCTTGTGCATGTGTTCAAACTAGCTCTTTCTGGATAGTGAAAGAGATGCTTTGTTGAAACAAACAGAAGCCCCATATGCTGGTCCATCATGACTGATGTGTCATTAGTATAAAGTGATTAAATAAAACACAAGTTAAATTCTGATGTGATTGTTTAAATCAGTCATTTCGCAGCACTATCATCCATTAGTATTCAGTCCATCAACACCATGAGCAATGTTTCCCAACGCAATCGTTCAAACACGAAGCAAACAACATCTGGAACTGTAGTTCTGTTGATTGTTAAGAAAAAGAGAACAGGGCTCAGATATCTGTACCTCAAATGCATCTTCAATGAACACATTCTAATGAATAGACTTTGTTTTACATTAAGGGATTATGCATCTGTGAGCACTTTGTACTTTTCTCTGATAGATTTAAAAGGCTATAACTTTATTGAAGTTGCCCTTCAAAAACAACTTTTTTTTTTCAAAATACAACTGAACCATTTTCAAAGTAAAGTACAACAAATAGTAAACTCATTCTCTCAAACACACCCACACACACACATTTTGGATAAAAGTCTGTCTCTTCAGCATGTTTCATGGTCTTAATCTCTTATTTTGCACTAAGACTTAATTTTAAGTATAAAGTGATCCGCTACACTTTAATTTGCCTTGTAGATGAACTACATGTAGCTGGCTTCTCCCTAGACATTTTAATGTTGCTTTTAAAGATGTTCAAATTGAGTTTAAGGTTATAGCTGAGGTTTGGGTCAGGATTAAGTGCATTTAACTATGTTCGTGTATTCCAGCATCCCTGACGAGCTCGCTCTGCAAACTGACAATTCTGTATTCATTTTTTGTACTGATGTTAGTGTGGTGCTTTTTTATAAGTGGGGATAAAAGGCGCATGCATGGGGTATTTTCATTAAATCATGATCTTGTAACAGTCTCAACCTTAAGATGCACTCTAGAGGCTAATTTGATGCAAATGTACTGGATCTGATCTAATTGAGGACACTTATCCTAGTCCTCAGAAAAAAAAAAAAAAAAAAGTGCCTCTACTAACATTTATTTGCAAAACTATATATACAATCTGCTACAGTTTTCATTTGAAATGAACACTAGAGGCAGTAAACATCAACAACTGTTTTACATTTTTACGTATTATGTTAATTTTACAAATTGATTTTTGCAGGGCAGATTAGTAAATAAAGGAATGCTGTTTAAAAAAAAAATAAATAATAAAACAATAAAAACAAACAAATAAACAAAATAAAAAATAAATACAAATAATAAAAAATATATGAATAAAAAAAAAATAAATAAACAACAAAAATATATATATAAACAAAATAAATGAAAAATTTAAAAAATAAATAAATAACAATAAATAAATAAAAACAAATTAATTATAATAATTAATAAATAAATACAATATACAAATAAAATATAAAATATATAAAATAAAATTAATAAATATATATATATATATATATATATATATATATATATATATATATATATATATATATATATATAAAACAAACAAAATGAAAAAAATATAAAAGTAAATAATATATATTATATATTATATAAAATGAATAAATAAGTTCATTTTACAACTCCTCTAGAGTTAAAGTTATATTTTTTAAAATAAGTTAGCCAATCTCCTTGGGTACATCTAAAAAAAATAATAAATTGAATATATGAAAATTATTATTTGCTGTTAATTACTGTTATTATTATTACTCCAGTTTAATTATGTAGAATGAAGACGTTCAGTTTCGAAACACACTGAATGTCTGTTCATTTTAAAGATGAATCCAGCCATACGTAGCTCTGGCTACATAATTTGCGAGTTCCAAAAATGTATATACTGTAGGGCTATGTTTTCAGAATGAGCCTATGTTGTTTTTATACCATTCACAAGTGATTTCATTTTGGGGAAAAAAATAGATGCACTTAGGCCCAATCCCATTTCTACCCCTTAGCCCTTCCCCTTACCTCTACCCCTCGTTTTGCACATTTATGTGAGGGGGTAGGGGTGTCCCAATTCTCTTTAGCCTGAAGGCGTAGGGCAAAGGGAAAGGCCTAGACAGAATACACCATCTACAATGGCAGCATGGCTGCTTACGGAAGTAAGGCGATGCACAAATTTTTATTTTTTAAGGGAAGGGGTAAAAAAAATAGAATTATAATTGGGCCTTACTGTATTTAAATAATTATGTTCTAAAACGGGGTTTCAAAATAAGTTTTTTTGAGGACCACCAAATTTCCCATACTTGCAAAACAGTGCATGAAAATTACTAGATTAAAATACATATATTTCTACATACACACTATGCAGTTTTTAAAGTGATCGGATCAATCCTACTCTTACACTACATCATTGCCCAGGGTACAGTTTAGTACATGACTACATGTATTTCATTAATGATATGTATGACATTAAGGATACACCATAATTGATATTGCAATCACCAGTTTCCCTTTGATTCTGTGTATATGTTGACAATAATATATCTATTTTTTAAAAGTCTGTGCAAATCATCATATCTAAAATCATGAAGTCTGTACTCTGTGTCCTCCAAGCAGGGTTGTAACTAAACAATCTCTATGGGACAGTGCTCATCTAGAAGCTAAGTCTGACACCCATGTTGTAAAATAAACTTGCTTTGAGTAACTGTATCTCGGGTACTGTATTTACTCTTTGAAAAATGTGCACACACTCCTCTCTATCTGTGAGTTTTCTTATAAAGGACAGCTCAAAAAAATCATTGATCATCTGAATGACATAAAGATGCCTGTGAGGCCGATTTCATTCTGGAGGCATCTGTGCCACCTCTGTACACCACGCACACAATGCACACATACCTCATTGAAAATGGCCACTGCAAAGTGTCTCAGATGACTACCATTAACATGCCAAAAGACAGATGTTAATGGCTGGTTTGCTACTGCTGACGTTTTGTAGCATGTTATTACCTCGGTCCAGATGTCAGTGGGGGAGAGAGACTCCCATTGCTCATCTCTCTCTCTCTCTTTTTCTCTCTGTCTGTTTGTTCTCTAGCCTATTGTTTGGCCTGATGTTCATCCCTATAATGGCATTTAGAAACCCATGGGCCCATACTGAATTCCCCACAGAGTCCAGCAAGATGTTATCCACTGGTTTAGG
>LR812525.1:67868181-67874814 GCA_903798195.1 Danio kyathit | reverse complement strand
CTTCCACTAGGTCTTCTGCAGTTTGTGATGATTAGGATGCAGTTCAACAGATATTTTTTTTTTTGTTTAATAAATGAATGAATTAATTTATTTAACAGGGACAATGCACACAAATTACATTAACCTTAAAGAGGAAATATGCATTGTGCCAGGTTGTAGCAAGATTGCTATTTTCCACCTGCAGTCCCTGGACAGGTAAAAATTAAAACAATAATATCCAATTAATTAAAAAGTCAGTTTAAAACATACAGGCATAATCACATATAAACACTACAAAAATCAAAAACATCTCACTCATGTGTACAAATTGATTTGACAAAAACCATCTCAGGCATGAAAACATCTTATAATTTGTACATGTGATTATTTCTGTTGGGAGAAATTCCATAGATTTGTGGCTTTTATAAATAAAAGAAGATTGACCAAAAGAGGTCTTACGTCTAGGGACAATACATTCCCTTACCATAGAACGTGTTCGCGATGTTTTTTCTAGTTTGGAATTTAAAATTTTTTAACGATGGAACAGAAAGATTGTGAATATTTTAAAACAAAACAAATATTGGAATATTTAATAATATTATCAAACTTAAGAGACGTTTGACCAATGATGGTACAAACGAGGCTTTTTATCATGAATTTTAAGTCTCTTGTATAATGATTCCAACAGTGATAAAGATGATTTACATGCCTGAGACCAGCTGCTTATACAGTACAACAAATGTGGAACAATCATAGTATTTAAATACATACCAGAGGCCTCATAAGTCAGAGAATCTCTGATATGTTTAAATGTCTTAGATTGAATCTCAGTGTGGTAGCAAGTTTTTTAATATGAGTTTTAAAATTAAGGTTTGAGTCCAACATGATGCCTAAATATTTGAATTCAGTGACATTTTTAAAACTTTGCCCATTAATAAAAATTCTAAAACATTTCCAACCTTTATACCTATTTGAGAAACACATGGATACAGTTTTTTTCAACATTTAAGGTGAGATTTGAATTTTGCAACCATTTAAAAAACATTTTGCATTTCATTTGTTAATTTAGTAGCAAGTTCTGTTGGATTTTTTCCATAAGTGTAAAGCACAGCATTATCAATGTACATTAATAAATCAGCATCAATGCATGTAGCTGGTAAATCATTTATATAAATACTAAAAAGTAAAGGTACTAAAATAGATCCCTGAGGCACCTCTAATTTAACTGGTTTAAAGATAGATTTAAAATTGTTAACCTGAACACATTAACTCTGATCACTCAAGTACGATTTTATCCAATTTAGTGTTATCTTTGAAATATCATAATTGTTGAATTTGTTAATAAAAATATCATGGTTAACAGTGTCAAATGCCTTACGTAAATCAAGAAAGCCTGCTCCCCCCCTCTTTTTTTTATCTAAATTTGTCTTTATCATTTCTAAAAAGTAACAGCAAGCTGTCTCAGTTGAATGTTTTTTTTTTCTAAAACCAAACTGCATTGGATGTTAGAGAGAATTTCTATCTAAATGAGCCATAAGTTGCTCTGCTACAACTTTTTCAAGCACTTTTGATACAACTGGTAGGATGCTTATAGGCCGATAACTGCTAGTTTGCTGTTTGTCACCTGATTTATATATTGGTTCTATTATTGCAGATATTAAAGCAGCCGGAAAAGTACTATCATTTATGGATTTATTTATCATTTTGTTGAGAGGAAAACCTAAAATATCTTTATGTTTTTTTTTTTTTTTTTTTTTTTTTTTTTAAAGCAGTATCAAGGCCATAAGCATCTTTTGCTTTACTATTATTCAATGTGGATTTTTTTTTTTTTTACATTTATTTCATCTGTGGGACTCAGAGAAAAAGAATATTGACTGCCTTTTGGGCTAGAACATGGGTGAACAAACTGGAAAATCTTCAGCAAGTTTCTGAAGAGAGTTTAAGAAATATTCATTAAAATTAGTTGCAATTTCTACAGAATCTTAAACAATTTGTCTATATATTTTAAGCTGTATATCCTCTACTTTTGACTTTTCTTTTCCAATTAATTTGTTAACAGTTTTCCATATCATTTTACTATTTCCTTTTGCATCTTCAATAATTTTAAGAAAGAAATTTGCTTTAGCCTTTCTCATTTCAGATATTGCTTTATTTCTTAAACTTGTATAAATTAATTGATCCATAGTTAATCCTGATTTTAAAAACATTTTCAAAGAGGCATCATGCTTTTTCATCATATCCCTTAGAGTACTTGTAAACCATAGTAAATTTTGTTTAGTTTTTTTTTTTTGTTTTCTACTTGTGTTTTTTGTATATTTTATTAATATGTTATTTAGGGTAGACAGTAAAACCTGAAAACCCTCATTACATGGTTTATTTTTTCAGTAATAGATTCCCAATTTGTTTGCCTTATTTCACTTTCAACATTCAATTGATCTTGTTTTGGAATAAATGTTATACATGATTTAATTTTAATTGGATTTTGTAAGCTATAACGGGCTTTATTCAATTTTCTCGAGAGTTATATTATGATCTGACAGTCCTGTAATTAGATTATATATGTATTTATTATCTGTGTTGGCTTTTCTACCAGATGTGTTTTTATTTTTGTAGTTGTATTTTAATTATTATAATTCATCAGAAAAATCAACTTTCTGCCACTTTTCCAAATGATCAAGTAGAAGTCAAGTTATTGTGTGTTGCTCTTACAACTGTGATCAACTACACAACTTTTGTCAGGTAGTGTATACTGTGTACATACAGAAAGGGAAATACATTATAAAAAGTGATTTGTCTGGTTTTCTTTAAAAAATCATTAAACCGATTGCTTTTAAAGTGGTTAGTTGACTTAACTTAAAAAAGTGAGTGAATATATGCCTTAAAATTAAGTAAATTAATTATGTGCATAATTATGGAAATTAAGCTAAGTCAACTTAACTTGTAAAAGTTACAAATTAAAGTCAACTTTTGGTTTACTCACATTTTTTAAAAGCTATTTTTACAGTTATTTTTACTTTAAAAAAGTGAGTAAACCTAATGTTATAGTTGATGCGAGGGGATCTAGATTGTTTGCTTGTTTTAATCAATGACCCTTACTTGACTTCGATAACTACCTTAGTTATTTTTACTTTAAAAAAGTGAGTGAACCTTACGTTGACTTTAATTTTTAACCTTTAAAAGTAAAGTTGACTTAGCTTAATTTTTATAATTATGCACATGAAAATTAAGCTGAGTGAACTCTTATGGCCCGTTTCCACTGAGTGGTAGGGTACGGTACAGTACGGTTTGGTATGCTTTTATGGCCGTTTCCACTGTCAAAAGGCGTACCGAACCTTACTGTACCAAACCACTTTTTCGGCACCCTTTCGAAAGGGTACCAAACAGGGGTAAGGGTACCAAAAGGTGGAGCTACACGCGCAGCTAACCACTGATTGGTTACAGAGATACGTCACAATCTCGTGAAGCTATCCAGAATGAAAACAAAAGAACTGCCATGTTTTTAATACACAGCCTAAGCCCGAGACATTACACTGTAAAACTATATGCATATGATGACCCGAGCTCAAACAAACCTTGTCGTTGTCTTGATGTACAGCCATAAAGCCAAGAAGAACAAAATCTGCTGTGTCCTGTTGTTGTTTTACGATGTTGTCTAAAAGTGCGAGCGGTTTTCGCTTTCTCCAGGGAGCTCGCAATCGCGTCTATATTTGATATAACGAACATCTTGAGCTGATGATAATAACGTGTGTGTGATTATTGAAGTGTCTTCGGCATCTGATCCTTTCAGAAAAGAAAGGACAAACGCGAGAGTGAAGCGCAAAAAAACAAGGGAGAAGCCCGACAAAACACAGGAGCAAATTGTTTCAGCAACCTGAATCATGAACAAACTGCCACATCACCTTGGGCTATGTTGCGTGTTGTTTTTGAACTTAAATAAGGACTAAATGTATGCTGTGTGTAGTTTTTCTGTAATTGCTAACATATCTGAGACTGTAAGGGTCTGTATGTGCTCATATATGTTGCATTTATTTATTTTATATAATTGCAGATGTTACAGTAGGCTATTTCATTGATCTGCAGATATAATCAAATCATGTTCATAGAAAGGTTAGTAATAAACATTTATACACAAGTATTTATGTTTAAAGCATCTGTTTTGTGAGAAGTGCTTCTCATAGGATTTGTGAACGACCTGTGCAGCTTTACTGTAGACATTTATTCGAGCGAGAATGACGTCGTCTGAAACTCTCTGTCGTACACCAACCCACAAAAAGAGTACCCTTTGTAGTGGAAACACAAGCCTGATAAAGGTGACATGTACCGATCTGTACCGTATTGTACCAGTCAGTGGAAACGAGCCATTAAAGGTTAAAAATTAAAGTCCACTTTAGGTTTACGCACTTTTTTAAAGTAAAAAATAACTAAGGTAGGTCTCAATGTCAAGTAATGGTCATTGATTAAAACAAGCATAAAATCTAGAACCTCTTGCATCAACTACACCAGGGTTATTCATAGTTGACAGTTTTAATAATTGACCAAAGACTAAAAAGCTCATTGTCCGCTAAATTTTAGCAGCATCAAATTAAATGTGTCTCAACAAAATTATGTATGACTAAAGTTATTAATAGTTATTGACACTGAAATAACACTGGCAAAGAATTGCCTTTTATAATGATTTCAAAGTAATCATGTAGCTCTGAAGACTACAGTAATGTATATTGCATTGTGACAAAAAATAAAATTATACATTATAGAAACACTATAGAAATAGCTTTTGTTTTTTTGGAACTTATACATTTTATAATTTACCATCCATCCCCTGTATTTCATTTTATTTTATTTTTTTTATTGTTTTTTTTATCATTTTATAGCTTTGTGTGCCATTTTTTATAAAAAAATAACATTTTTAAGCAGACTGTGGGAACCTGTTTGCCATGTGTATCTGAATGCAAACCACTGATTGATGCTGCAATAAATAAATAAATAAATACAATCTAGAATATCAATTACATTTGAATATATTAAAACTGTTTTCCATGCATATTAGTTATTTTTTAAGTGCAACAATTCTTCATAATGTCACTACCTTTTTTCAGTATAGAGTAACTATATGCTATGCTAACTCTCGTTGAGACACTTAAATGTTGTCTGTGCTCTCTGTGTTGAATCCCATGGCCTCTGCCTGTGGAAACTTCTCTTCTCAAGGTCAGAGAAGCGAGCAGCTCAGCAGTGAGCCATGACAGGCAAACAGTCCCATGATGAAGTTGTGCAGAGGGCCAGGCAACTCATTCAAAAGGCCAACAAATCAGTCCGCTGCATTTTTTGGGTGGGTGAAAGAGCACTTTTTCTTGTCTGTAAAGGCCCATTTCCCAACCATTGAGATTTTTCACAGTGGGCTATGACCTATGCCTGACATTTCAGAAGAGTAACACTTACTGACGTGCACCATAAACTGTGTATTCATAGTCCTATTTATCCAGCATTGGACACATGGTGGAGGCTGTTATGCTTTAGAAATGGCTTTGGTTACAAATGAAGGAAGGCCTGACGTTGTAACATAAGCACTGACGGCAACATAGTGTTGAAATACAGCTCCATCTAAAGAGAAATAGCCTTCATAAAAGAACATAGCTCAGCGTTTTGAATGATTTACGTGAGGGGTATTATGTTTTATATGCCTTGGTATTTTGATGGAAGTGCCTTTTGTAATGTAATTGGAGTCATCCTTTTAGTCAACTTTCTTAAAGGGAAAGTTCACTGAAAAACTGACATAATTATTGACTTGTGTTATATGAATCCCTGAGGGGAAAAAAAGTTCTAGTGAAGAAAAAGTTTACTACAACTTGAATAACCAGCAGGCGAGTGAATTAATAATACATGTGTGGGTGGAATTTACCTCAAATCAACTTTACTTTATATCATTAAACTTTTAATTTGTTTGTTTTTTTTTTCCTTCCTTCACTTCTTCCTTCCTTCCTTCCTTCCTTCATACATTCATTCATGCATTTATTTTGTTAAACACATTAAAATATACTGACCTTCCATCCTTCTTTCATTCCTTCATTCCTTCATTCATTCATTCATTCATTCATTCATTCATTCATTCATTCATTCATTCATTCATTCATTCAGTTAAACACACAGTAAGATACACTAACTTTCCTTCCTTCCTTCATTCCTTCATTCATTCGTTCATTCATTCATTCATTCATTCATTCATTCATTCTGTTAAACACAATAAGATATACTGACCTTTTTCCCTTCTTTCCTTCATTCCATCATTCATTCCTTCATTCTGTTAAACACTCAATAAGATATAATGACTTTCCTTCCTTCCTTCCTTCCCTCCTTCCTTCATTCCTTCCATCCATCCTTCCTTCCTTCCTTCCTTCCTTCCTTCCTTCATTCATTCATTTATATATTCTGTTAAACACAATAAGATATACTGACCTTCCTTCCTTCCTTCCTTCCTTCCTTCCTTCCTTCCTTCCTTCCTTCCTTCCTTCATTCATTCATTCATTCATTCATTCATTCATTCATTCATTTATTCATTCATTCATTTATTTTGTTAAACACAATAATATACACTCACCTTCCTTCCTTCTTTCATTAATTAATTTAAACACACAATAAGATACACCAGCCTTCCTTCCT
>LR812525.1:67790681-67863181 GCA_903798195.1 Danio kyathit | reverse complement strand
GAAAATTCAGCTGTGAGTAATTTCAGTTTTTATTTTTTAAAGTATTTCAATATTATTAATATTTCTTTCACTTTGTGACAGACTTCAATGTACAGCATGTGTGTGTGTTAAATCGACAGTTCAACTAAAAATGAAAATGTACTCATCATTTACTCTCTCTCAAATGGTTCCAAACCTTTATGAGTTTATTTTAAGTTGAACATGAGGAGATATTTTGAAGGATGTTGGTAAACAATAAGCATTGGTAGGAAAAAAATAGAATGGAATAAACTTAAATTTAGTTTATTGTTACTTTGTGATTATAAAATTAATCTGAGCCACATTCTTTAACATTAACATCAATGCAATGCATTATCATTTTCCAAATCACAGAAGTCAGGGCCCTGATAATGGCATCCTGTGTTTATTCCAGAACATGCCAAATCCAGGTTTAAGAAAATGAGCTTAATTGGCAGACCAAAGTCATTCTCAAATGACAGTTTCCCTCATTCCCATAATCCTGCCAAGGCCTGCTATAATGAAGGCCTTTGATTCCATATGTGTTTGATCGCATATGGTGTACAAAAAAGAGCATGTGTGGGAGAAATGTAATTAGTCCTTGACGCAATAGTGACCTGACATAGAATTCACATATTAGCCAGCTGCACTCCTGCCAACCCCATGAAATGAGCCACTGTTGAATTATTGCCCATAAATGATGTTTTTAATGGACATATCAGGTGCATAATTAGGTGTAATAATAGTATCATTTCAGGGCTGTTTTGTCTTATTTTAAATGGGTTTTTGCAGAATCTGAACTTCTGTCACCTTCACAAACACTGAATGTGCTGTAAATTGAGAATATCACTTCTTTACTAATTGATGTGTTCCAACAGTGAACATTTTTAATGAGATTCACAAAAAAAAAAAAAAAGAAATTGTAATTTTCATGCATCGCTCCGTAACAGAGCGAGATACGTATTGAATATTGAATGCCATTATCTTTCTCCTTCCGGAAATATAAAGTCTTTGAACTTGCATTTTATTTAATATCTCTTAGAATTCAGCAGGGTCATCACTGGATTCAAAATGATTTGTTTAAATGTGCCACAGGCAAAAGATTTGACTAATTAGGCATGTGCTTGGACGTCTCTTAGAATGTGACATTTGAAGCTGTTGCAAAGTGCTGGGAATGTGAAAAGCACAACGCAGCAGCAGGACTGGAGGTCGACTCTATCTTCACTCTTGAAATGTTATGCTTTGAAGATACAAACAGACTTTAATGGATTTTTAGTCTTTATTATTCTGATGGAGGAGGCTGTAATTTATACTGTAACTATGCATGATTTTAATGTAAAAAAACATGTTTGACGTTAATGATACAGCTAGTGAATTTGCGTGTATAAAGATTTCTGATTCTATGGCTCATATAAACACAACATCTTCATTGCATATTTTTTTACACCTTCTTAAACCTTTTCTAACTTTCAGAAGTGGTTTTCAAACATGATAACATTATGTGACACAATCAGAGCCTGGCATAAACTTTTCTTCTCTTCTGTTCTTTTCTTTTCTTTTCTTTTCTTGATTGGCTTTTTATTTTCAGAATTTATAGCTAATCAGCATTATTATTATTATTATTATTATTATTATTATTATTATTATTATTATTATTATTGTTATTATTATTGTTGTTGTTGTTGTTGTTGTTGTTGTTGATGTTGTTAATTGTGTAGTGCTGTAGCCTCACAGCAAGAAGGTTGCTGGTTCGAGCCTCGGCTGGGTCAGTTGGCATTTCTGTGTGGAGTTTGCATGTTCTCCCTGCATTTGCGTGGGTTTCCTCCGGGTGCTCCGGTTTCCCCCACAGTCCAAAGACATGCGGTACAGGTGAATTGGGTAGGCTAAATTGTCCCTAGTGTATGAGTGTGAATGAGTGTGTGTGGATGTTTCCCAGAGATGAGTTGCAGTTGAAAGGGCATCCGCTGTGTAAAAACGTGCTAGAAAAGTTGGCGGTTCATTCCGCTGTGGCGACCCCGGATTAATAAAGGGACTAAGCCGAAAAAGAAAATTAATGAATGAATGTTGTTGATTGTGTTGTTTTTGTTGTTGTTATAATTTATTATTATTATTATTATTATTATTATTATTATTATTATTATTATTATTATTATTATTCCTTCATTTATTAATTTTCCTTTAGCTTACTCCCTTTATTCATCAGGGGTCGCCACAGCGGAATGAACCGCCAACATATCCAGCATATGTTTTACACAGCGGATAATACAGTGGCTGAGAGAGCTTAACGTGCTGCAATTTAAGAAAACACGCGCAATTACAAAAAATGCCAACAAATTAAGAATAGATTTGTATGCATTTGACTGCACATGTGCTTCAATTCCTCACAATGCACACACATAAAAACGTGCTACATTTTCCCACAACGCAAACAAATTAATAAAATGCGCTGCATTTTCTCACAACACAAACAAATTAATAAAACACGCTGCATTTTCCCACAACGCAAACAAATTAATAAAATGCGCTGCATTTTCCCACAAAGCAAACAAATTAATAAAACACGCTGCATTTTCCCACAAGGCAAACAAATTAATAAAACACCCTGCATTTTCCTGCAAAGCAAACAAATTAATAAAATGTGCTTAATTTTCTCACAACGCAAACAAATTAATAAAACACGCTGCATTTTCCCACAACACAAACAAATTAATAAAACACACATTTTCTCACAAGGCAAATACATTTATAAAACGCACTGCATTTTCTTGCAAAGCAAACAAATTAATAAAACACGCTACATTTTCCTGCAAAGCAAACAAATTAATAAAACGCGCTGCATTTTCCTGCAAAGCAAACAAATTAATAAAACACGCTGCATTTTCCTGCAAAGCAAACAAATTAATAAAACACGCTGCATTTTCCTGCAAAGCAAACAAATTAATAAAACACGCTGCATTTTCCTGCAAAGCAAACAAATTAATAAAACACGCTGCATTTTTACACAACGCAAACAAATTAACAAAACGCGCTGCATTTTCCCACAACGGAAACAAATTAATAAAACGCGCTGCATTTTCCCACAACGCAAACAAATTAATAAAACACGCTTTTAATAAACAATAACAATTCACTACCGGACGAAGGACTGAACAAAACACAGGAGTATAAATACACAAGACATAATGAACTGAATACAAACGGGTGAGAGGTGGAAATGCTTAACACTAACAAATGGCAGGAAAAACAAAACAAAGGAATCACATGACGCAAACAAAGCAGATGGAGCACAGCACATGGGGAAGTCACATGACATAAACACAAGTCACCAGACTGACATTACCCCCAACCCCCTGAAGGCGCTTCCTTGTGTCTTTAACACAACAAATAATACAAAGGAGGGTGGAAGGGGAGGAGGCCAGGGAGGAGTCTTAGAAGGGAAAAGCCAGGAGGGGAGCTGAGGAACGCTGAGTGGAAGACAAGGCCAGGGAAGAGACATCAGAGGAAGGAGCCAGGAGAGGAGCATGGGAACGCTGAGTGGAGGACGAGGCCAGGGAAGAGACACCAGAGGAAGGAGCCAGGAGAGGAGCTTGGGAACGCTGAGTGGATGACGAGGCCAGGGAGGAGAAACCAGAGGGAGGAGCCAAGAAGGGAGCTGGAGCAGCAAGGAGGATGGCCCAGGGTGGAGTCGAGGGAGGGAGGAGCCATGGAGCCAGAGTGGCCACGGACTCCAGGGGGATGACTGAGGGAGACACAGTAGATGGAGGTGGAGCCCAAGGAAGGAGATGGAGACCCGTAGGGTGTGGGTGACACCGAGGTCCCGGAGTGCCAAGGTGGAGCGGACAGCTCACCCGACTGATGCAACAACGCTGGTCCAGGAGCCCGCGGTGGAGCCAGAGCAACAGAGGACCAATGTGTAGCTGGAGGAAAGGAGGAGCTCAACATAGCTGGCAGGACGAGGTGCAGCCAGAAGAGTTGAGTCTGCTTTTATACTGAGATCTTTGTTTAGAACTATGTTGTTTGGATAAAAATAAACCAATCAACTTTAATAAGAAGATTTCGATCTATCTAGAATTTAAGTCACTTAATATTATTTGAACTCTGATCTCAGTGTACATCCTCATGTTATAATTAATTTGTACTCTTGTCATGCCATATTTACACCTCAAGTATATTTAAACCACTTTTTATTTGTTTGTTTGTTTGTTTGTTTGTTTACTGATTGACATATTACATTTAATTATGTATGTATGTGTGTATATCTGTATGTATGCATGTACACTTCCGTTCAAAATTTTCGGGTCAGTAGGATTTTTCAATGTTTTAAAATAAGCTTCTCCTGCTCACTAAGGCTGCATTTATTTTATCAAAAAGTTGTAAAATTGTGAAATGTTATTGCACTAGAAAGTAACTGTTCAAAAGTAGTATATCATTTAATTTAATTATCTATTCCAGTGATTTTAAAGATGACTTTTTTTTTAGCTTCATTACTCTAGTCTTCAGTCACATGATTCTTTAGAAATCACTCTAATATTAATTATTATTATTATTATTATTATTATTATTATTATTATTAATGGTAATAGTAATAAAAGCAATAATGATTGGAGTAATAATTTAATTTGAAACTACATACAACAAGAAAGCAGTTTTTTTTCTTTTCTTTTTTTTTTATAAATATTTAACAATTTTACATTTTATTACATGCAATAAATGCCGCCTTGATGACCTGAATAATTTTCTTTAAAAAAAAAAAAAAAAAAAAACATAAAAAAATAAACTAACCACAAACATTTGACCGATAATGTATGTATGTTGAACTATGAATATATTTTACATTATGTTATCACTTAACAGGACAAAATCCCTAAGAGTCATTGGAAAAAGTGGAGAGTGTTTAAATGATTACAGATATCATTGTATCACTTTAGGCTATATTATGTGTTATGGACAGGGCTTGACATTAACTTTTTTGATAACCAGCCAACATTTTTGTTGTTTGAAAAATATATTTTATATGCATAAATATGACTTGGACATGCTAAAATTACTTGATTTAGATTTTGTGGAATGTCCACATGCCTCCTAATTTATTTTACATTTTGTGTATGTTGTGTATGAGCTTGCTCAGTGAGCATGAGCACATGGGTCATGGTTTCATAATGTTGTATTACAATTAGTTTTTATTTCACATGACTTTTCAGAGCTCAAAGGATTTACCAAATATATCTCTAACCACACTAAAAATAAATAAATAATTATTTCTTAGCCACAAATTTTAAATAATGTGTCAAAACAAGCAAAATATAGCTGTATACTATACATTTTATTTAACAAAACATTTCTTAAAAAAAAAAAAAAAAAACAATTTACACCAGTTAACTACACATAAATGGGAAGTTATTATCCTATATGCTGTTTAAATAATGGTTAAAGCGAAAGCAACCAGTGCTGCTTACAAAAACACCAATCTGGAGCTCTTGAAAGCAGCAGGACTGTGGGTGCATGTTCATCACTTTTTGTCTAGTGTATTTGAAAGAGAACCGAGCACACAGTTGTGTTTCCAGACACATTGTTTCAAGCAAGGAAACGGGAGCGCGCACATGTTTTAAACAGTCGCGCCCATCACATCAGCTGTTGGCGCGAGTGATTATCCTCTCATTCGGTATACAACCGGCTTTCTTTTGCCCGCACGAACACGATTATATTTGTCACTCATGCTGCTTCTCGATTCTAAGATCACATTTCTAAGATCACACCATCCTTATTGTTGAACCCTGCTTTTAAGAAAACTACAATTTAAAAATGATTTTCAACCAGCCAAAGTGGCTTGTGGAGGTGCCTGTCTAACCCACCACAGCTAAAATCTACCCGCATTTGGCGGGTGTTAATGTACAGCCCTTTTTTTGTATTCTTGTTCTGCAGTGTGTCTGTTCTGCGAGTTTATTGAGATTCTCTTACAGACTGTAGAAGCTTCAAGTAAAAAATCTGAATAATTCTCCCAAAAATTTCAATGATTGCCACTTTGGTGGGTTGATTTTATATAACGGCGCACTATTTTACAAAGGCACACTTTACTTGCCCAACTGACAATGTAACCTTCTACAGCAAAATAAGCAATGTTATGCAGCACTGCTGAAATCTACTCCTGAAAGGGTGTTAATGCAAAGCCCTAGGCATAATATATTCAATGATTATTTTGAAAGTGGCCATAAGTCTTGTAGCCTATCATTTCAATTTCTCAGTTAGTGATTTTGTGCATGTATTCCACGAGGGGACCATGATTTCATTTGAAAACGTTTACAGCATCTCCCCCCATTACCTTACAGAGCGATGGCTTAAGTTTCTGCTTTTACCTGGATTTTTGCCCAGGAGGCCACTGTTGCGAAAAACACAGTAAACTAATTCTGACATCAATGTAGTCTGCCTGCAGCTATACTCAACAAACAATTCCAACAAGAGATTAATAAATCAGATACCGACGCCCTGGCACATTTTCAATTATTCCATGCGAATGGGAATCTGTTTGCTATCTAACATCAAAATGTTCACAAAGCTTAATAACTGAACTAATCACAGATGTTGATTGTGTTCCCTATAATGTGACCGGAAATGCAACACTGTTTTTTTTTGTGAATATGAGAACAGATCTAATGGTGATAAAATAGCAGAGATGTTATCTCTTGTCATTGGTCTCAGAAAGAATCATTATCATACCTTTCTCTCTTTTTTTAACAAATCTAATTACAACTGTCAAATATTCCCAAGCAGCCCCTCGGAGTGCTTGTCAAAGTTATTCATCCTTGATTATTTCTCCTTCTGTTCTTCACTTTTGTGCTCAGCAAATATTAAGCTTAAATCTAAAAGTGCATATTGTTTCAGACATTTAAAAGTTGAGAAAAAGTAAAATTCAGAAATAGTTTGAGCTTGGCTGGATACTGTTTGTCACTGAGCCCATGTGTGCAGTTTTTACCCTTGGATTCTGTGTCAATATTACCCTTCAGCGAGGCGGTAGATTTACATTACCTGACTTTAGACTATCAGCTTATTCTGGCAAACAGCTGCCCGTTTACAGTTGAAAATAAGGGGTTGTCTGATCAACCTGCTCTGTGATGGACACCGCTTCCCTTTTATAAACATGAGGTCTAGAGGGGAGTACATCTGAAAGATTGGCATAACTTTGAAAAAAGCAGCTTATTGGCATAAATCGAGAGTGTTTATGTGCATCTAAAAATCTGAACCCTGTGAACTGCTGATTTGATACCTGAATCTGCAATTTGCTGGAAAGCGTAGCGCCTTTTTCCACTTCCTGGAAACACTTGTTTCCTGGAAAACTGATAAAAGCTGTGAGGCCTGACCATTGCATTGGCACTTTCACACAGCTCTTGTTTTTGTTGCTGATATGCAGCAGATGGTCAGTGATGAGCTGTGTGGCCGTGATTTCTGAGGTTTTGCTCTAATAAGGTATAAAGCCACTATTGACCTCTGTATGATGTACTTTAAAGATTATCTCTCATTTGTCAGGAGAGAACATTGAGTGCAGTGCAGTTTTTAATGGAAGCTTATTTTTTTAATGGAACATAGAGAGCATAGAAGCACGGAAAAAAAAATAGATGATTAAAAAAGTAAATATAAATATATATTTCACAATCGCAGGCTCAAAACTGATCATATGAATAGAACTATATACAATATATATATATATATATATATATATATATATATATATATATATATATATATATATATATATATATATATATATGAAGAGTTTCGTTACAAAACGAGATATATCCATTTTGAGAAATGTTGGTTATTTGACATTATTATGTAAGACATCAACAGTCAAGTTCATTTACAATTTTTGTTCATTAAACTATTACTTGAGCAATAGTTTAACAGTGAAGGCCAGGAACACAGTATTCTTTAAATCCAGGATATTTTTAATTCAATTTTATGTCCATAAATAGTTCATAAATAAGTCAAAAACCATGCTGAAATGCAACATATTTATCTTAACATTGTCAAACATCTTAAATTGTTAAAAAAAAAACAATACATCATAAATAAATGGAATAATATATACAAAGATTGATTAATAATAATAAGATTGTGAGTTAGTTTTGGCCAGAACGTACACAACACAACATAACATAACTTTTTTTTTTTTTTGCAAACGTTATATATCCACCACCTTAGGCTATATTCTACTGTAATACCATTAAGAAAAGCTAGTGAATCAATGTTTTGTTTGATAAGTAAGATTAACCGATCACACCAGTTGGTTTTAAACAGTCGCGCGCATCACATCAGCTTTTGGCGTGAGTGATCATCCTCTCATTCGGTATTCACCTGCTCGCACGAACACAGTTATCTTTGTCAGTCTTGCTGCTTCTTGATTCTAAGATCGCATTTGCCATCCTTATTGTCGAACCCTGCTTTTAAGAAAACTACATCGAAATCCATGACGTTATAGCTTGACTCTGAAGATTTGATTCCACTGACTGACAGACAGCAGCTGATCAGTGATGTAGCCTACATGACTGACAACTCGCCTACAGTGTAAACAATTAAACAGTAAACATTTTAGTTAGCTTATTGATTCCTCTTTTTAAAAATATATGTTTTTTGTTTTGATATTATCGTTAAATCAATGAGCAAACTCGGAGGACTTCACTGGCGGTGACTCTGTTCCCAGGGGATGCTGAGCTCGCGCAGAATCCTAAACGTTCTATAACCAGGGCGGGCGCGTCCATAGAGGCGACCCAGGCGGCCGCCTAGGGCAGCAGAATAGGCAACAATCTCCCCACCGCCCAGGTCCTCGCTGTCATACGCGCATCACACCTGTCTCTTGTTTTCGCTTTTAGTTTGAGTGCAGCATGATCATCTTTTACCTAGAGCTCCAGTTCAGTTTGCTCCGGCCCTGTCTATAACCGTTATATCGCACTTTGTAAAGAAACTGGTCTGTCGATATCACGTTTTGTGAAAAAATACATTTTAAAGTAGGCCTAAAATGTACATTCTTCAATGTTATTAATATCAGCAATTCACACATAGATTAAGGTACATCTGAACAGTGATTTCCAATAATAAAATACAAATGTCAAAAAATGGCGTTAATCGCGTTTTGCAACCAAACTCTTCATATATATATATATATATATATATATATATATATATAGTTGAAGTCAGAAATATTAGCCCCCCTGAATTATTTGCCCCCCTGAATTATTTGCCCCCCTGCTTGCTTTTTTCCCCAATTTCTATTTAACGGAGATAACATTTTTTCAGCACATTTCTAAACATAATAGTTTTAATAACTCATCTCCAATAACTGATTTATTTTATCTTTGCCATGATGACAGTAAATAATATTTTACTAGATATTTTTCAAAACACTTCTATTCAGCTTAAAGTGACATTTAAAGGCTTAACTGGGTTCATTAGGTTAACTAGGCAGGTTAGGGTAATTAGGCAAGTTATTGTTTAATGATGGTTTGTTCTGTAGACTATTGAAAAAAAAATTAAAAAATTTTAAAACATTAAAAACGGCTTTTATTTTAGCTGAAACAAAACAAATAAGACTTTCTCCAGAAGAAAAAAAATATTATCAGACATACTGTGAAAATGTCCTTGCTCTGTAAACATAATTTGGGAAATATAAAAAAAAAAAAAAAAAAAAAATCAAAGGGGGTAATAATTGTGACTTCAACTGTATATGAGCAATATCACATGAGTAGCAGTGCGATAAGGCTGATTGGCACTGGTGGAAGGCATGTTTTGGCTCAAGGTCACTGTCCCACCAGTGACGATATACAGCCACATCGCACTGCTACTATGGGATAGTGTGTTTATACAACAGTTTGGTGGCATAATCATGTATATAAAAAAGAAAATGAAGCACGGAGAGTCTGAAAATCCTTTTGTATAAGGAACTACTTTCTTCTGCTATTCATTCCCATCTGCAGCTGACGTCAGAACAGCATAAACTGGTACTACTTTACAAACATCACTTCAGAGCAAGTATTTGAATGATTCTCTAGCGTAATGTCTAAAGTGATGACAAAACAGGTGATTTTGCTGACATTTTAAGATTATAAGGCTGAATAGTATGAAATGCCATCAGTCTACAGATTTCCCAGTATTTCTCTGTTGCAATTGGGATATCACAATAATTAATCCCGAAAAAGGCAATGTTGGAATATCAGTCCTATTCCATGCATGTTCAATTAAAAAGGTCAGGAGAGGGTTTTTCTTCAATGCCAAAAATATTAGTAATTTATTAGGTACAAATTAATAAGTTGATGACAGAGCTCTGGGTTATGTTACCCCAATGCAATACAAGAATTACATTCAAGAGGTTCGCAACTAACATACATTTCCTGACTCCAGCATATATACACAACTGATATTAACAGGTGGAGCTTTGGTGTAACGTCACTTATCAGTCATTCTACAGTCCTTTGGCTCTTGTACCCCAGACATACTTCCTCTTTCTGCAACGCTTCTCTGCATACCAGAACTGAACAATTAAGTTTATCTTTAATATATTTCCCAGCTTCTGTAAGCATCATGCACCTTGTGACATGTGCAGACTTCTTATTAGACAGCAGTCTGGAACAAGGACCCCCTGCACTATATTTATTCTTATTCTGCTATTTTCCTCTAGTCAGCAGTTCCTTCTAAGTATGCAACAGTAAGAAAGGAGAGGTTTGTCTGGGTAATATATGGTATCATACAGAAGAAAAAGATTGATTAATCTGTTGTTAGTCTAAACATTTTTTTCCAATAAAATTAAAGAAACAAAAGTAATAAAAATAAATTCACCCCTACAACAGCAAAACAAACACTAGCAGAGTACTATTCTATAAATACAGCACTACAACATATAAAAGAGAGAGAGATCAACTTAGAATGTCACTTACCTGTTTTATAATAATTTGATCAGCTTTAGTTTGAAATACAAAAAGTTTTTCTCCCCTAAGAACTTATTATGCTGTCTCTGTCGCCATCTTGTGGCGCAACAATCTTTGCTCTGCTCAGTATGACAGTTGACCTGTCATACTGAGTCAAACCTCTCAAATTTAACACACACACACACACACACACACACACATTTTTTTTTAATCTAGATTAATCTCAAAATTGATAACGGGTTTCTCAAGCTAGGTAGCGCATTAGACCAGGGGCTCATCTCATGTTCCCAACATGCATCACAAACTGCTTGAGAAACTGTTCTACTATGATAATTGGTTATGAAAATAAATGATGTTCAATAAGATGTACTTGTGTTTACTAACTGTTTATTCATTTAAACATGAATGTTGAACTGTAGACCTACATAAGCTCCAAACAGTGATTTCATACTTGCTTTTGATGTACGTACATACAGAAAATGCTGCTTCGCAAAAGCAAGTTCACAGAGCCTTGACGGTGTGTCAAACATTGAGTATGTTTACATGGGCAACAATATTTAGTACAATTTTAATATGATTAAGTGAAGTTTCACAAACTAATTTCGAGAGGAGCACATGATATGATCGACTACAGCTGATCCTCATCGCTAATCAGTAGCTAGCCTATCAGATCATTCTAAAACTACCATAAATACTCTTCCTAAACGCCATTCATTATCTTCGTTTTTGGAAAACCCTCCCCCCCCTCCCACTATCCTTCCCTCCTCCTCTTTTATGATCGGGCAACACGGTGGCTCGGTGGATAGCACTGATGCCTCGCTGCAAAAAGGCCACAGGTTCAAATCATAATCGAGCCAGCCGGCACTCCCTGTGCGGAGTTTGCATGTTCTCCCCGTGTTCGCGTGGGTGTTCTCCGGGTCCTCCGGTTTCCTCCCACAGTCTAAAAAACATGCATTGTAACACAGTCTTAACGCAGACATACATTACATACCAGAATTCACCTGAATTTAAAGGAGCATTCGAGAAACACCTGATCTCGTATCCCTCCTAACTCTCATTGACCAGGCGGGAACCTTGGGCTCATCTATCTCCGAGCTCAGGGTTCTCTCCCGGGACAGCATGCCAAACCTGCTATCTCAGTTGAGCATTATCTAAGTGTGAACTCTTGAAAACAATACTCTGATTAAGAGTTTACCATGTAAACAGCGATTTTTGATTACCTTAATAAGACTAAAGTCATAACTGAACTAAACAGAAATGGAATTATGACGTGGAGTATGCAGATATTAGTGGCATTACTGACAAACTATTCCCGTCATGTAGGACTTTTCGCCATATTTTCCAACAAGATCCACACAGCTGTCAGTAAAGGACCACACACACACAAACACACACACATCGCTAAAAGCGAAGGTTTTTTTTTTTCTTACGTTTGGCATGCGTTATTAAATTCCATAACACTCTCACCAGACCTTACTCATTATTTGCGTCTAATACCCCAGTTTGGCATGAGGGCATGAATGAAATGTTCATGAGTTAAAGTGAAACTGCCGAACTGCAGTTAAAGTCAGGCATCCTGCTGATTTGATTCAGAAGGGCACTTTTTTGTCAGATGGCTCACCGGTCAGGTATACATCTGCGCTAATATATCAAGGTGAAAGTCATCATAGCTTGCGTAAAATAGACCCAGCTCCCAACCCAACTTTGAGAATAGATTAACGCCGATAACAGCCCACCACTAATATATATATATATATATATATATATATATATATATATATATATATATATATATATATATATACACACACATCTGCAGCAGAATGTGCAATATGCAAAGTGCAATATCTAGTTATCAGTATTGATGAAACATGGAAAACAGAAAAGTTTTGGCATGAAAAAACTTTTACTCCTTGTCCACATACAGCCAACAGCAAAGTTTTTCAGTCACACACACCTGCAGTATCACCAACAAGTCTCTTCCGTTCTCCATTTTAGACCACTATAGATGCATGTGAGAAAGAGAGAAAGACAGTGACACTTTAAGTCATTTGTGCCAGGCTATTGGCTGTGGTGTGTGTGTATGTGTATGCGTGTGTATGTGTGTGCCAATAGCAGTCTATGCTTTAGGCTTGTGGAAGATGGTGTGGATGAGGGTCCAGTCGTGGTGCAAGATCTTTCTCTGAGCCAATTGTAGGAGTGAAGGCGTGATCTGAACAGCAGGGAAAACCCCAGGGTATCACACTTTTCACCCAGCCAACTGAGAGAAGCCTGGGGACACACACACACAAACAACACATACAAACAATAGACAGAAGAAACAAAGAAGAAACAAACCATACAGATCACAGGAAACTAAATGCATCACATTTTTACCAGTTCTGTTATCACCCTTTTCACATATCGCTTTTTTTTCCATATTGTTCTTCCATGCTTCTGCCTCTTTGATGGAACATATATGGAGTCTGTCAATAAATGAAAGGGCTTTAATACAGAGATTCCTACAGTATATATAGGGTGTCTTTCTTCACCAGTTATTCTAGTTTATAAGTCATTCTTCTATATTGGAAATGCCATGGCCCTTTATGTGAGACATGTATGGATGCTTGTTTCTGACTTTAAGGTTTAAATTTATAATTGAATTGACATCTTGCAGTTTTGACTTTAATATGTTGAGTTTCTGGCTCTAACACACAATTATGCCGTTTACATCTCGCATTTATGATTTTTTTTCTCAATTCAAGTCATCTTTATTTCTATAGTGCTTTTACAATGTAGAATGTGTCAAAGCAGCTTAACACAGGAGTTCTAGTACATGAAACTGTGTCAGTCCAGTTTTCAGAGTTTAGAAGTTCAGTTTAGTGTGGTTTAGTTTAAGTTTCACCACAGAAAGTTCAAACACTGAAGAGCAAATCCATCGATGCGCAGCTCCACAAGTCCCAAACCATGCAAGCCAGTAGTGACAGTGGCAAGGAACAAATGTCACCAGTTGAAGAAAGTGAAGGGGGAAAAAAAAACCTTGAGAGAAACCAGGCTCAGTTGGGCACGACCAATTCTCCTCTAGCCAAACTTCTTGTGCAGAGCTGCAGTCGGGGCTGGAGGCTGAAGACGTCCATCGTGGAGAAGCTGCAGGTATGAGAAGACCATCGGCAGGTGTTCAGGCTGGCCCACAGGATCAATGAAGAGACTTGTCTGTAACTGGGGTCTTTCAGGAATCAGTGTCGTGCTCTCCACTCCTCCATGACCACCACAGCATCAGCTCAGGATACGGCCTGGTCCAGGATTATGGAAACCTCAGGAACAATAAAAACTGCCTAACATAAGCATAGATGACAGTCTAATGCAGACTAACAATCCTTAAGAGGATTTGGATTTCAAAAGCATTTGTGTTTTATGTGTATGCTAATGCAAAGAGATGTGTCTTTAATCTAGTTTTATGCGTTCATTGTAATGCATTACAATAGTCTAATCGAGAGGTCATGAAAGCATGAATAAGCTTTTCCGCATCAGACACTGACAGCATATGTCGAAGTTTGGCAACATTTTTAAGATGAAAAAAATGCAGTTTTACAGATGCTTAAAATTTGGCATTCAAACGTCAGGTTGCTATTAAAAATCATATCAAATTTTTGACTGAAGATAAGGACTGAACTGAGAGTCCATCAAGGGTTAGACGGTGCTCTATGTTTTTGCCTGTGAGGTTTTTGGGTCCAATAAGCAATTTTTATCTGAATTTAGTAATAAGAACGTTTTGGTCATCCATTTTTTTTTTTTATATCAGCAATAAAATCTGTTAATTTCGTAAATTAATACAAATTATACAGAACAAAACAATATTCTCAATATTATCCCAAAATGCAAAAATAAATAAATAAATAAAACAAATAAAGAATAAAACTAATAAAATTATAAATTAATTATTTTGTTCTCACTATCTCTATTAAACACAAAACAAGTTTGCATGAGTATAATTTATGCAATAGCCAATAATACCTTGCATAATTCAAAATCATTATAATATTCTTAAGACAAAATCATTAGTACTTTAAGCAAATAATATGTTCCAGAAATGCACATATTGCGGTACAGTGGCTTAGTGGTTAGCACTGTTGCCTCACAGCAAGAAGCTTGCTGGTTCGAGTCCCGGCTGGACCAGTTTGCATTTCTGTGTCGAGTTTGCATGTTCTTCCCATGGGTTTCCTCTGGGTGCTCCGGTTTTCCCCACAGTCCAAAGACATGCGCTATAAGTGAATTGAATAAACTAAATTGACCACTAAATTGACTAAATTGAAATTATGTGTGAATGTGAGAGTGTATGGGTGTTTCCCAGTACTGGGTCGCAGCTGGAAGGGCATCTGATGCGTAAAACATGCTGGAATAGTTGTTCATTCCACTGTTGCGACCCCTGAATAAGGGATTAAGCCAAAGGAAAATATATGAAAAAATAAACATATTCATTTTTATTTTTATTTGTTTGTCCATTTTTCATTCTTTCATTTACGTATTTATGTATTATATTCCAGATTCTCAAATAGTTGTATTTAGTTGTGTGTAGTATCCCAACAAACCATTCATCAACGGAAAGCTTTTTATTCAGCTTTCAGATGATGTATACATTTAAATTATGTGGTCCATCCAAATCACTTTGGATAAAGGCATATGCACAATGTCAATGGAATTGACAACAACACAACAAAAAGCAGACAAATGCATAAATTGCAAAGTGTAATTATTACTTTTTAATTTGGACAATTGAGACTTTTTTTCTCAGAATTGTGAATGGAATACAGAGTGGCTTAATTTGTGAAATACACTCACCGACCACTTTATTAGGTACAACTTACTAATACCGGGTTGCACCCCTTTTTGCCATAATCCTTCATGGCCTAGATTCAACAAGGTAATGGAAATATTCCTCAGAGATTTTGGTCCATATTGACATGATAACTGCAGTTGCTGCAGATTTGTGAGCTGCACATCCATGATGTGAATCTTGTTCCAGCACATCCCAAAGGTGCTCTATTGGATTGAGATCTTGTGACTGTGGAGGCCATTTAAGTACAGTGAACTCATTGTCATGTTCAAGAAAGCAGTCTGAGATAATTTGCGCTTTATGACATGGCGTGTTATCCTGCTGAAAGTAGCCATCAGAAGTTGGCTACACTGTGGTCATAAAGAGATGGACATGGTCAGCAACAATACTCAGGTAGGCTGTGGAGTTGACACGATGCTCAATTGGTACTAACGGGCCGAAAGTGTGCCAAGAAAAGTATCCCACACACCATTACACCACTACCACCAGCCTGAACCGTTGGTACAAGGCATGATGGATCCCTGCTTTCATGTTGTTGACACCAAATTCTGACCCTACCATCCAAATGTTGCAGGAGAAATTGAGACTCATCAAAACAGGCAGCGTTTTTCCAATCTTCTATTGTCCAATTTTGGTGAGCCTGTGTGAATTGTAGCCTCAGTTTCCTGTTCTTAGCTGATAGGAGTGGCACCCGGTGTGATCTTCTGCTGCTGTAACCTATCTCCCTCAAGGTTCAACATGCTGTACAATCAGAAATGCTCTTCTGCAGACCTCGGTTGTAACGAGTCGTTATTTGAGTTACTGTTGCCTTTCTATCAGCTCAAACAAGTCTGGTCATTCTCCTCTGACCTCTGGCATCAACAAGGCATTTATACCCACAGAACTGCCGCTCACTGGATATTTTCTCTTTTCCAGACCATTCTCTGTAAACCCTAGAGATGGTTTTGTGTGAAAATCTCAGTAGATCAGCAGTTTCTGAAATACTCAGACCAGCCCGTCTGGCACAAAAACAACCGTGCCACGCAGTTGGAGAGGTGTACTTAATAAAGTGGCCGGTGAGTATACATCCACATACTGTATAAGCTTCCACAGAACTGCCAGTTAGGTACAAATAAACACATTTCACACATAATAGCACTGCTTGTTTATCTTATTAGCGCTTCAATGTTTTGTTCAGAACAGAATGAAACTGAATAAACCTGGACAGCTTGTTGCATATGGCAGTGTTATAAGACCTGATGGCTGCCTGCATTTACATTGCGACCTGCCATACGACATACAAGGTATGACTCATATGAATGCATGTTGATGTTGTGTATAATACTGCGGTAATGATAAAGTGCTGAAGACACTATTTTCCCGTTGCATGTAAACATGTCAGAGTTACTCACTTTTTAACATGCAGCACTAACATGTGTGCATGCATGAGTGGGCATGTTTCTTCAGGTTGAATAACTTGTATTGTTGATGATTGTATTAGTTTGGACTGACAGGGTGAGTGTGTATTTGTGCACATGCAACATCCTGACTGATCAAATAGTGAGTGGCCCGGGAGCGCAGACAGGCTCCACTGCTGATGCTCGTTCAGGTTCAGAGTGGAGGAATGTGGGGGTTGTGGGTGACGAAAAGCTTAGCTGAAGGGCCCTGTTTCTGTATCATGTCACTGAGAGAGAGAGGGAGAGGAAGAGAGAGAGAGAGAGAGAGAGAGAGAGAGAGAGAGAGAGAGAGAGAGAGAGAGAGAGAGAGAGAGAGAGAGAGAGAGAGAGAAAGGCAATGGAGCCTGACAGTTTCATACCTCATCAACAATCCTCAGGATGTGTGCGACTGGCAAATCCTTTTTTTTTTTACTTTAACTTTAGGTGTCTTTCTAATACTGTTCACTTATGTAAAAAAAATAATAATAATAATAATAATAATCAAACAAAATGTGCTTAGGGGTAGCTTAAGTAATTTATTGGTGCTCTTTGGGTAAGGTATTCATCAGAATAAACAGCACAAGAAAGTCCAAGGCACTCGAAAATGTGGACAAATTGTTAAAAAACCTTTATTGATATGGCTATTCCTTAAAACTGCACCTACTGTACGCATTTCGGCAAACACTGGAGTTTATTTTGAACACTATGGTCACATGATTATTAGAATATCTAAACAATTTTAATACTAAATACAATACTAAACAAATGCATAGGTGGAGTTTTAAGGAATAGCCATGCAAATAGAGGCTTTTAAATAGTTTTTTTTCTACATTTTTTGAGTGCCTTTGACTTTCTTTTGCTGTATGTACTGTTCACTTACTGTATGTTTTTGGATGAATGAATGAATGAATAAATGAATGAAGTTATTAGCTGAGTATAGAAGTATTCATAATGTTAGGGGGAATCATCTCATATAAACATTTACATATAATTATGTAGCAGGACCCTTTAAATTCACAATCAGCAATGTACACACAATGATTGTTTATGACTGTTACTGAAGAAATACTTTAGTTTTATCCTTTTTTTTTTACATTTATTTCTATTTTGAACTTTGTTCAAGACTGTAAATACTTTTTTTTCAAACTACAGCAGTTCAAACTGTAGTTTTGCAGAATGACTAAAAAGTTATCAGTATGATGGTAAAAAAAAAAAAAAAAACTGTACATTTCTAGTCAAACCATCCTTCTGCAATCTTACACCAAAATCTGAAATAAGGGCAGTTTTAATATGTAAAAAAATGTGGGTTGCTATTATTATTATGTGATTGTATTGTGTTGCAATATGGAGCAATTTATTGTCGATGTTAAATCAAAAGTAGTTCACAAATACTTAAAAATGAAATCATTTAATGACAATAATGCTCTATAGTAACAATTGAATTACTTATAAAAGTAATTAAGAAAATAATTAAAAAATGATGAAACATGAAATTATAAAAAAATAAAAATAAACATATAATATAAATTGTAGCCAGCTTAAATGTAAAATAAAGTTACCTGAGAGAGAGAGAGAGAGTGAGAGAGAGAGAGAGAGAGAGAGAGAAAGAGAGAGAGAGAGAGAGAGAGAGAGTAGGCCCCAAAGAGAGCCTGATAGCAGTAGAGTCAGAGAGTCTCATGTATCAACGTTGCGTGCGCACAAAAACTTTGCGTACGCCAGATTTCATGCTCATGTTTGGATTTACTAATGATGAAATTAGCATGAGAATGTGGGTTGGTCTACGCCAACTTCATCTGGCGTATATGTATTTCTTGTGTGTGTTTGTTTTATTTCCACTGGTGACTCCTAGAGGCAATTATGTTAAATTGCACACTACAAAGTATCTTTGAGCCGCGCAATGGCAGCTGTATGGGACGGGATCATCCGCATGTCTAGCAGGTATATAAGGTTACCATACCATGCAGTTGACCAGCCAAACATTAAAGCGCAATTTGCAGCGATCGCCGGTTTTTCGGAGTGATCGACTGCACACACATTGCTATAAAGGCACCATCTGAAGACGAATTTGCATACGTGAGTTGGAAACATTTCCATTCAATAAATGTGCAAATAATATGTGATGCTCAAATCCACTTAAAAAACATTGTAGCAAGGTGGCCTTGGTCAACCCATGATTAATTAATCCTCACAAACAGCATGGTTGGGATGAGGCTCCAAGGTGGCAGACACTCGGTCAGTTGTAGAGCGGGCGATTGGACAGCTGAAATGCTGATGGTGCTGCCTTGATAAGAGCGAAGGGGTGCTGCTATACCGCCCTAACAAAGTGCTCCTCTAATATATCTGTGTCTCCCACAGACATGGATACTACTCCAGACAGTAAAGTGTCGCCCACAATTGAGGCACCTCTCTCCTCAAAGGGTGTTAGTTCAGCATCCCCAGTTCCCCCGCTTCTTCGGTATATACTTTGATGGTGCGCCACTGTTCTCCTTTTAACCTGCACCTTTACATAGGACCATTTCTTTTTTTATTCACTCACAGTGCAATATTCAGACCCCACTGCGTTAACCACATCAGCTAAACTCTCCCACTCTATTTTTTTTCTTTTGTTATTAATTCCGGAGGACAAACTTGCAAATAACACAGTTCTTTTTGCTTGCTTTTGTCATTGCTTTCTTGTTTGGTTTTGCCAAAGTAGAGTCATTACCATATTTATTAGGAGGATGAGGCAGGGAGGGGTTTTGTGCTCGTGTGCTCAGTTTCAAGTTAATTCGGATATACAAAGAGAATATGTGTGGGATTCCGCGTATGCAGTGTTTCATACATCTGAATTTTTTACTGCATACGCACATTTACGGTTTTGTTCATACGCAATGTTTTAGTATGAATTCAACGCAAGTCTTTGTACATGAGGCCCCAGAGCTTAAGAGTAGCAGAGCAGAAAAAAAGCCAGAGCAAAGTTTACCACCTATTTTCTCTCTTTCTTGACCATGTTACCTAGCCCAAATACGGAGATATACAAACTGACCAATCAACATGTGACCACATCGTAAAACCCCTACTGTCCACATATTAACCAGGCCCTGATCTAATCAGTATCTGCCTGTGGAATCTGTATGGACCTTCTTGGTAAAAAAGACATGTTTTGCCATATAAACAAATGCATATGATTATTGTCATTCCTACAAGAAAGAATTCTGAGAATAAACTTTCCACACAAATATCTGTCACATGCAGAGTCAAACCTCGGACAACAAAAGTAAGAATCTGAGTGCAATTTAATAAGAGTATTCGTGTGAGCAGGCAATGGTCAAAACAGATACATGCAGGGCATCCAAAATATAGTTAAAATAAGGAATAAGGTCACAAACTAGTTGGCGGTCAAAATATAACAAGATAACAAAACTAAGATCAGGAATATGGCAGGCAAAAACAAATAGCAAACAAAACTAACACATGATGACTGCAAACAAAGACTCAGTCCTGAACTGGTGTATTAGTAGTCCAGATAATCAGTGATGACGGAATTCAGTTGTGTGTGAGTCATCAGTGGTGAACAGCAACCGGCGTGGGTGAAACGGCATGATAAGAATTGCGTTAGTGTGATGTGTAGTTCACCAGCAATCTGCCAGGAGTGGATCGCTGGTGATTATGACAAATAGCAAATAGCACAACTGTTTTCAAACATAAAAATAATGCAAAATTATTGTTGAATAATATATTAAAATATTAAATATTAGCTATGTTAAAAATATAACAAGATGATGAACAAGAAGCATCAATGTGGAGGGAAAAAAGGGTTATTTACCTTTGAACAGAAAAAGTGGCATGTCCAAAATTTTCCATACTCTGCAAACTGTCACAGTCTATGGGGAAATCCAAACTTCTAAACCTTTCCACATAGTTCAAGCTCTACTGAAGCACCGTAATTACCTTAATTCTTTGGGAACAGCTTTATCAATCAACTCAACAGGTGGAAAACAGATGCTCTCAGCTGTTGGTTTGTGGACATTCTTGGCTTAAGCTGTAGTCACACTGCACTTTTCGTCCCATAGACTTCCATTCATACGCATGCAAATGTGACAGACCAGAATTGCAAGCTTGTGTGACATGTTTTGCAGTTTGCTGACCTGCAAAGTTCTAGCTTGGTGAACTCTGACCGGCGAAATTGCATTAAGGGACTGCATGATACTAAGTGAAGTTTATTTATAAACCAGTTTTGAGAAGATCTTGTGCTTATGATTGACCACGGCTGGTCCTGCATTAACTATCACATGACTCTCCAATCAGATGTTTCCTAAGTCACTATAAATAACCATAGTCTTCCTAGCACAGTCTACTTTATCTTGAAGAATCACTCTTCCTCCCCTATTCCTCCCCCTTCTTCCTTGATTGGGCGGCACACCAGCCCAGTGGTTAGTACTGTTGCCTCACAGCAAGAATGTCAAAGGTTTTAATCCTTACTAGGCCAGTCACTGTTTCTGTACAGAGTTTACATCTTCTCCCCATGCTTGCGTGGTGTTCCTCGGTTTCCTTCTACCAATCAAAGACATGCGTCATAAGTAAATTGACTAAACCCAATTGGCACCACAGTCAAGTTCTTAGCCAACAGTATTTGTCCCTCATAATGCAATTCGTCATTAAGCTGCAGTCACACTAGAGTTTGAGCATGCAACATTCTGTTGTATGGCGCTACAAAAGGGGGCGGGATTAAACAAGATGATTAGATCATGTTTTGATCCTCGATTGGTCTCACGCAGTCAAGTGATGCGATTCTGCAGGTCAGAGTTCACCAAGCTTGAACTCTGCACTGCAGTGAACTGCGAAACTTGACGCATGTGTGTCCACAGCTTTAGCCAGATATAAACAGGGGAGTTCTAGAGATCTAGCTGAGCTCAATCTCCCCTCAGGAGGGAGCCCAGCGCTCGAGGATCTTTTGAACTCAGGGCTCTCTCTCGGGACAACATGCCAAACAAGCTTATAATCAATCATCAGCTAAGTATGAACTCTTGAATCAAAGATTAAAACATGACCTCTCTGGACAGAAATGTCAAATTTGAACCAATCGCTCATTTTTTTAAGTGTCTAATTATGTTGTTTAATCCCGCCCCTTTTCACAGTGCCATACACCAGAATTTTGCATGCTGAAACTGTAGTGCAGCATAAGACAAAGCTAAATGAGGACCTGCAGCTGTGCGCTGTGGCTGCTCACAAGTCAGGAAAAGGCAATAGGAAGATATCTAAATGTTTTAAACTTCCAGTGGCTATAAATCTAGGACATGTCATAGAATGTGTAAGACATGCCATATGAATTATTCCAGAGCAGATTTCCAAAGGGCACCTGAAATGCACTAATATCCTCTAAGCAAACATGCAGTCTATTTTGACATCCTTCACTGATCATATCGCCTCCCAATGTGAATGATACTCATGCTCAGACTAACAAATCTTAATAAAAGTGATCACTCTGTCAATGCTTTTCTATTTCAGTGCTTCAGATCAGATGTTGCTTCTGAAACTGGAGAAGAGGTCAAACATGAGAGATGATCCCAGTCTTCTTTCGATCATCCCGAACTTCTCCAGTCATGAGAATGCAGAGGATGTTTCATGAAGTAAATTTTTCAGCTATCATTGATTATCTCAAACCATGAGGGTGAATTAGACGTTTGATTGACAAATAATCAATCACTGTCTGACATCTGCATTTATCTTCTGTCCAAGGGGAACAGTCGCCCCCCTTTTTAAGATTGCATATCGTTTTAAAGGAGGGCGAGTGACTTTCATCCTTCATCGCTTATCACACTCAGATCTTGACCTGCGCACCTCTCTCTCCCCTCCAGCCCTCTTGCTTTCTTACTCAATTTGTGAGAAAGCCACAAAAATTCACAGAGCTAAAGCAGTTATTTCCAACCAGGGGTACACACACACACCCTAGAGTGGGGTAGAACTACATATATTAGTCCTATCTTGTCAATAATTCATAAAAACGATAACATAAACTAGTAGTGCTGTGGCCTCACAGCAAGAAGGTCGCTGGTTTGAGCCTTGGCTGGGTCAGTTGGCGTTTCTGTGTGGAGTTTGCATGTTCTCCCTGCCTTCGCGTGGGTTTCCTCCTGGTGCTCCGGTTTCCCCCACAGTCCAAAAACATGCGGTACAGGTGAATTGGGTTGGCTAAATTGTCCGTAGTGTATGAGTGTGAATGAGAGTGTATGGATGTTTCCCAGAGATGGGTTGCAGCTGGAAGGGCATCCGCTGCGTGAAACGTGTGCTGGATAGGTTGGCGGTCCATTCCGCTGGGACGCCCCAGGATTAATAAAGGGACTAAGTCGAAAAGAAAATGAATGAATGAATGAATAATGCATATAGGGCAGCACGGTGGCGCAGTGGGTAGCACAATCGCCTCACTAAAGGTCGCTGGTTCAAATTAATTATTAATTATACAAATTAATTATTGTAATTTGTTTCATATTTCATACATTTCATATATCAAATAATAATGTATTTAAAAAGAAAAGTATCAGCCATTAACGTAACTTGTCCACCCGTTCTGAGTGTGCTTAAAAATGGCAATTTCTGCATGCAAGGTGGGCTCTCTAACAAAGATGCTGGTCATGAGAATAAAAATAAATTAAAAAGTGTCCCTATTTCCACTTGAACTCCTATCCTGCAAAATTCTGAAAACGTAGCCCTATATAAGTTTTAGGGGATCGTTAATCATGTAGCCAGAGGTATGTATGGCTGCATTCCATCTTTAAAACAAATGATATGGGGCGGTATGACGCCGTTCCTTTTTGCACTACCAGCTGTCTGCTTACCTCTGTATGTACGGCTTTCCCGCTGTAACTAGTTTGCCCAGTTAGCTCACCATGTATGTCGATGAACTTCAAATGCAGAGAGGAGTTGACCAAGATGATAGGGTTCGAGTCTGGTAAAGAACAGTTGCAGAAAGCGGGTAAGACAAAAAACAGAAGCCAAAAAATTATATAAACAAGTAAATAACATGTTGAGAATGTGTTAAAACCTGAAAATTTGGTAAAACTCAGAAGGTTGGGTTTAGGGAAGTGGGTGGGCAGGTCAATTGGTGCTTTTGAAAACACTATTGGTTGGGTTAAGGGAAGGAGGAGGGTGGGTCAGTGGATTAGTCAGTCAAACAGTCAGTCGACAGCACCCTCTGGTGGATATACATGAGAAGAGCAGGCACGAATGGCATTCATAAGAGAAATTTGAGATCTCAAAAACCATACAACGTCCTCTGGTGGATTCACAAAAACAAAAACTGCAAAAAAAATTGTAGCTCCTGGGACGTATTTGGCACTCTTCGGAAATGTATATAGAGGTATGTTTTCAGAATGAGCCTTGGTTCAAAATGTGTCTGCACGTTCCTGCCAGGGTGGACATTTCAGCAAGACAAAGATCCCCATTACAATCAAACACTTTTCTGTCTGAATGTTTTTAACAGAAGCTTGTGTACGCTGGTTCCTCAGAGCTGAGTTTATTACACATTCTACAGCCTGTCAGCAAGTGATGAATGTTTAGCTCACTGTACTTAAACATAAAAAAATGATTACCCTGCTCCCCTTCACTCACAGGTGATTATCTGCAACGACAAACTCAGATTTATTTCTCATAGGCTCTGCTTTGGTGCATCGGTAATTGCTGTAAATAATCTACCCTGTGTCCGAAAAAACAAAAAAAAAGTGTAGTTCCCTACACAGCAATGCAAAACAAAACAATGCATAACATGAGCAAAATGTATTTACTATACATTGTATAACAAGCATATGGTTGTTGCTTGTTCTTGGTATTATTTTATTGGTTGTTTGTCAATATATTACAAGTTTAAGGTGCATGACTTTTTGGCTCACCAAAGGCTATAATTGATTAAAAAGTGAGGAAAAATATTACAAAAACCTGTTCTGTTGTTAGATATACATTCATTCATTCATTCATTCATTCATTCATTCATTCATTCATTCATTCATTCATTCATTCATTCATTCATTCATTCATTTTCCTTTGGCTTAGTCCCACTATTCATCAGGGGTTGCCACAGCTGAATGAACCGCCCACTTATCCAGCATATGTTTTACACAATCGATGTCCTTCCAGCTGCAACCCAGTACTGGGAAACATCCATACACACTTAGCCACACACATACAGTAAACTACGGCCAATTTAGTTGATCCAATTCACATAGACTGTGGGGGAAACCTGAGCACCAGGAGGAAACCCACACGAACATGGGGAGAAAGTGCAAACTCCACACAGAAACACAACTGAGCCAGCTGGGACTCAAACCAGTGACCTTGTTGCTGTAAGACGACAGTGTGAACCACTGATCCACCGTGTCGCAAACATTAAAGTATCTGCAGACCCCTCACATATACAGTAAGCTCCTGCAACTCCAACTGCTGCAACCAGGTCTCATGGTGGTATATAAATAATTTTCTAGACCCGACCAGCCAATGAGTACGACTAAAAGTATACACCTTTAAATATATATATATATATATATATATATATATTTATATATATATATATATATATATATATATATATATATATATATATATATATATACAGTAAATGTATAGAGTTTGTCTTTTTTATATAATCTCTACAAAAAAAAAACACAATAATACAAAAAAAAAACAATAATAATACTTAAGCAAATGTAACAGAGTAAATGTTATCTGTTATTACCCACCTTTGATATTATACAGTATAATTCACATATTAACACTTAAAACAAATGGGTAACACTTTATTTTGATGGTCCATTTGAGTATTAGTAGACTGTCTGCTTAATATCTGTTGACACTGACATTTAACAGTCCTTCAACAGACATTTAACTGACTATAAGAAACTTTGCAAGTACATGTCAACTTACACTAACCCTAACCCCAATCCCAACCCTAACCCCAACCTAACAGTCTACTTATAATCTAATGATAATTAGTTGCAATGTAACTTACATTCAACAAACGGACCGTCAAAATAAAGTGTGACCAACAAATGTATTGAAAGGTAGAATTAAATGTGATATGTTTACATTGAAATTGAAATCAGTAAAACTGTAAGAACATTATGAGCACCGTCATACACCCGACGCAATGAGGCACAAGACGTGTTTGGCATGATTTGTTGCTATTTTCAGACCAGTGCAACAGTAATTTTCTTGTTTTGCACCATGTTCTTTAAATAGCAAATCCATTTGTGCCACTTTGTGGACTCATGGGTTTGCTGGTCTATACAGGAGGTGTATTAAGGCACATTGTTGGTGAGTTCCTATTTTGAGAAACTAAAATACGCTACAACTAAAAGCTGGTCTTATGTACAGTGCAGAGTGCGTTAGTTATGAGCCTATGCAGGTCCAAACACTTACACTTTGCTTAATAAACACAGGATGTACAGCAACAGACAAATATCGTTACATTCGTTCATTCATTTTCTTTTCGGCTTAGTCCATTTATTAATCTGGGGTTGCCACATATCTTTACATATGAAAAAAGGTAACACTTTATAATAACTACACACTATAAATCATTTACTAAGCATTAGCATCTAGTGAATTCATTATTTGTTAAGCATTACCTCTACATTAATAAGCATTAGTAAGCAGTTTATAACTGCAGCTACAATTGCTGCATTATTGACTTAAAACCACATTTATAATGTGCTTAATAATTATACTTTCATACTTTGTTAATGATTTTTTCTTTGTTACTAAATTAAGTATTGCATTATTTACAAACTATTTGTATTTAAGAGTAGTTGGAGGTTTTTAAGATCATTCAGAATGAGTTAGTAAATGATTAATAAACTATTGAAACCAACATTTATATATCTGATTATTCAGGCATATAATGGTTACTATGTATGCTAATAAATGCTTTATTAACTCAACTTCATTCAGTTTTGTGACCTAATCTAAAGTGAGGACTATTCATGCTTTATAAATCCCTAATAAATAACAATTAAAGGCTCAGTTAAATTCTATATAAATAGATATATAAATGTTGGTTTCAATAGTTTATTAATCATTTACTAACTCATTCTGAATGATCTTAAAAACCATCAACTACTCTTAAATACAAATAGTTTGAAACAAATAGAATGAAAAATTAATCATTAATAAAGTATGAAAGTACAGCTAAAAAATAATAGAGCATTTATAGCTGCAGTTATAAATTGCTTACTAACGCTTATTAATGTAGAGTTAATGCTTAACAGACAATGAATTCACTATTTGCTAATGCTTAATAAATAATTCATAGTGTGTAGTTATTATAAAGTGTTACTAAAATAAATAAATAAATAAAAGATTGAAATGTTACAAAACTATTATTTTTTACATAAAGTAACACTTTAGTTTAGGTCACAATTCACACTATTAACTACTGGCTTACTACCTGCAAATTATTAACTTGATAACTGTTCATTAGTAGTTATAAATAATGATCTTAATCTGCTTCCCTAATCCTACCCCAAATTTAAACCCAACTTCTACCTTACTAACTATTAATAAACAGCTAAATAGTAGTTCATTAAACTAGAGGTGTTAGTTAATGGTTTATTAATAATGTGAATTTTGACCTAAACTAAAGTGTTACCAAAACAAGTTTAGATTTGTCTACCTGTCAGGATTTGGAGACATCTGCATCACTATGGGGCATAGGAGTAGAACGTGTGTTTGAATATAACTCAGTTTTTTGACCACACGTTGTTATTATTGCTCATTTATTGGTTTGCTGGAAATTAGAAATATAATTGAATTTAGAAATAGTTTTGAAACAAATCTTTGCGCTTAACAAACAAAATCAAATATGTATGTAATGGATGTCTTCAGTGGAGTGCATACAACACCGTTTCCTAATCCAAGAAAGTAAAGGAGTAAAGAGTAAAAGTAAAGTAAAGAGAAAGTAAAAAGGCTCATTCTTTAACATTGTGCAGTGGGTCTGTTTAACGCTTTTCTTACAAGTGAAGCGTTCAGTTTTTCCACTTGCAAAGTCCACCATGTAAATAGCAAATGTGCCACGGTGCGACACAACTGACTCTTAAAGGGAATGTAAAATGAGACTCTAATTGGTTTAATGCATGTTATGCTCAAAACACACACATAACTCATTCAGATAATAAGCACAACGCTGTTAGACCAAGCATAGAGTATATTTTTTTGTACTTAAAATAGCAAAAGTGGATTTGGACACACCCTAATGCTTTTTTTTTTTTCACCATGTGCTTTCGACTTTGCACCTAGATCATTAAAATAGAGTGTTCACAAAGATATGTTATGCAGATATACTCATATTGTATTACAATTTCACTGATTTCAATTACAATGTAAAAAATATTGTATTTAATAATTTATTTCTATTTTACGTTGTATTATGTGTATTAGACTTTATGATATCAGAAGTGGGTAGTAACACATATCAACAAATATCTGGCATATGAGACGTCTGTAATCAGGGTCTGAGTATATTCAATGTGAATGTGTGTATAGCAATAAGAATGGTACACTTGGGAATGCTTAAAGCTGTTTGTATTCATAGACGTATACCAGTGCTATATGAGCTTTATGAATCTTTAGCTAGCTCGCAGTTAATTTCACAATCTACAGCTTCTTGTTTATGTAGCAATTTAACAGGCCATAATATTGCAGTTCCCAAATTGTTTTGGGTTGTTTTTGAGCAGATTCGATTCAGTGGGCAGACTGAATTGTTCATGGCATGGGGAAATGTATTTATACTACGCATTAGGAGTGTAACTAATAATACTAAAATTCCAGCAGTAGCTCACTTTGACAAATCCAATTTATCATTCAACGCTATGATGAGTGGCAATAAAAGATAAGTGACAGACTGCTAGCAAAATGCATATAATCTAGTTCATTTGGTATGAGTGCTTTATTCACTGCTGTGACCATTTCACATTTACACACTTTACCTGGGTTTGATTACTTTAGCCTACCTCATTACTGTTTGTGTCACGTGCTCAGACTAGACTAATTGAGATGGATGAGGTTTGCAGCATTGGCCCAACACTGAGAAGAAACATCTGCCCGGAGAATTATTCTGAATTAAGCAGATAAGCCGATAAACACGCAACTTAGTGACTGAGCCGGTGGTACTATCCAGCTGTTTCTGACTGTGCCTCTAGGCAAAAGGCCTTCGGGGGGCAGGAATCTTATGCTGTTACTATGTATGTTAACAGCTTCATTGCACTCTCATTTAAGTTTCAGATATAGTGACATGACAACTCGTCTTCTAAAAATTTACATGTGCACAGGTTTTTCTTTTTATTGCCCTAGGCGACCTCAATCAGACAAGAACTGGAAGTGGGATGGTGAAATCAGCAACATGTGGACCTCACTTTTGATCATCAAAGGTGGATACAAAAGAGATGTTTGTACCCTGAGGGCTTACAATTTTTCCTACAATCTTCACAAGCATTTCCTCTTGTTTTGGAAAGTGAGTGGATTGGATGAGTAACTTGCGCTTCACTCGCTTTAACAATGAATGATCATCTGACAAATACAGGGACGTAAATGACAAATAGGTACCATTCGGGGTCGTAATTCATTATTCTGCATTAGTAAGATCATCAGATCCTGAGTGTTGTATTCAGAACTGGAGATATTCCACGAGCATGTATTCTCTTTTTCTGAGTTGTTGTTCAGCCTCAGGGTCTCCTCAATATTGAAAATGAGGCGTAGGAACAACAGCCAGCCCACACTTCTCAAAGACTGAGCATAGAAAATTATTGCAATATGTTTTTTCGGTGACCTACCAGGTCTACAAACCCCACAAAAAACACACAGTCTGGGCTTCCAAGGGGATAATTGGGAATTACTCATGTTGTATAATTAAAATTTTAACTCTAGAATGCATAACCCCTCATTTACCTCAGACATTTACATTTCACAACCAACATTTTCTTCATTATTTTTTTTTTGTAAAAAAAAAAAAAAAACAGGTGGCAACAAAATTTCACAGTGTCGCTTTTGTCTGGCCTAAAAAGTGAAATCTGAAACTAGGAAAAATTAACTATTATTAAAATTAATTATGCTTGCTTTACATTTTCAGTATAAACTAGAACCTAAAGTTTGTTGATGAACTTGGATGTTGACTTGAGAAAGCCAACGTGACTGCGCACGGACTCAAAGGCAGTTGGCAGGAAGCACAGCAGAAGTGGTTGCCAGACAGTTGATAAGGTGTTGATAAAGGCTGATTTATACTTCTGTGCAGCCTTTGCGGGGTCGCATAACCCTCAACATGGCTGACGCAGAAACGCACCTTTCAAAAAAAATGCAGCTACACATCGCAATGACGCATAGCGCAAGCTCTGTGATTGGTCAGCTTGGTACTGTAACTGTGACGAGTGTTAGCACAGAGCTACTGTTTACAAGTATCAAATCCAATAATGGAGATCCAGATTAAAACGTTTTGTTTTGTGTTTACCTTATGACTAAAGTTGTTGCGTGTCCGCTGGTTCCTGCTTTTGATTGAGTGAGTTTTAGCTACTTGTACATTAAGGTATCGTTCAGAAAAAAACAAAACATCCGTGAAGAAACTCGACACAAAGGAACATAACATAACCTACTGCCAGATAGCACTTCGGAAGTGATATTGCAGAGCAATACAAACAGTACGCATACATATAAATCCACAGCTACGCGCAAGGCAGGTGCCGTGGGTCACGCCGATCGTTTGACGCAGAAGTATAAACCAGCCTTATACAGGGAGTCACACCAGATGCACTGATCGGCGATGCACTCCTTGACAAAAAAAAAATAACTGCAGTTAACTGAAGTAAAACTGCAGAACAACAGCAGTATATAGAAGTACTGTATAACTGCACTAAAGTAAATTAAGTACAATAGCAAAAATGCAATACAATTAAGTATAAACACAGTTCAAATACAGTACAATAAAGTTCAACAGCAGTATAAGTTGCAGTAAACTGGGGTAAGAACAAGTGAAGAGTTTGGTTGCAAAACGCGATAAACGACATTTTTTGACATTTGGATTTTATTATTGGAAATCACTGTTCAGATGTACCTTAATCTATGTGTGAATTGCTGCCATTAATAACATTGAAGAATGTACATTTTATGGCTACTTTAAAATGTATTTTTTCACAAAACGCGATATCCGCCAGACCAGTTTCTTTACAAAGTGCGATATTACGATTATAGACAGGGCTGGAGCAAACTGAACTGGAGCTCTAGGCAAAAGATGATCATGCCACCCTCAAACTAAAAGCGAAAACAACAGACGGGTGTGATTGCACATACAACAGCGAGGACCGGGGTTGTGGGGAGATTGTCGCAGACGCCGCCTATTCTGCCTGGGTCACTTCTATGGACGTGCCGACCCTGGTTATATAGAACGTTCAGGATGCTGCGCGAGCTCAGCATCCCCTGGGAAGAGAGTAACCGCCAGTGAAGTGCTCCGAGTTTGCTCATTGATTTAACGATAATATCAAAACAAAAAACATATATTTTTAAAAAGAGGATTCAATAGGCTAACTAAAAAACTTTACAATTTAATTGTTTATACTCTAGGCGAGCTGTCACGTAGTCACGTAGGCTACATCACTGATCAGCTGCTGTCTGTCAGTCAGGGAATCAAAGATTCAGAGTCAAGCTATAACGTCATGGATTTCGATGTAGTTTTCTTAAAAGCAGGGTTCGACAATAAGGATGGCAAATGTGATCTTAGAATCAAGAAGCAGCACGACTGACAAAGATAACTGTGTTCGCGCGAGCAGGTGAATACCGAATGAGAGGATGATCACTCACACCAAAATCTGATGTGATGCGCACGACTCTTTAAAACGTGTGCGCGCTCCCGTTTCCTTGCATGAAGCTGTGCTTGGAAACGCAACTGGTGTGATCAGTTAATCTTACTTATCAAACAAAACATTGATTCACTAGCTTTTTTTAATAGTATTACAGTAGTAGAATATAGTCTAAGGTAAATATACAGTATAGCGTTTTGCAAAAAAAAAAAAAAAAAAAACGCTATTTTATGTTGTGTTGTGTACGTTAAAACTAACTCAGAATCTTATTATTATTAATCAATCTTTGTATATATTATTCCATATATTTATGATGCATTGTTTTTTTTTTAACCAAGTTAAGATGTTTGACAATGTTAAGATAAATATGTTGCAATTCGGCATGGTTTTTGACTTATTTATGAACTATTTATGGACATAAAATTGAATAATTTTCCTTCACTGAGCTCAAGTAATAGTTTAATGTACAAAAATTGTAAATGAACTTGACTGTTGATGTCTTACATAATAATGTCAAATAACCAACATTTCTCAAAATGGATATATCTCGTTTTGCAAAGAAACTCTTCAAGTAAACTCTGTCTTTACTGCACTTGTGCTGCTGTAGTCTAATATGCCAATTGTGTGGTTCTTCAAAGAATATTTTGCAGTTTTTTCAGGGATTTTTTTTTTTTTATTCAAGTAATTTTCATATTCAAATTTTAAGAGTTTATTTGCAAAAACGAATAATAAAAAATAACTGCAGCGAACTGAACAGTACAACAGCAACTGTAATGCAATAAAGTTCAACAGCAGTAAAATCTGCAGTACAACTGAAGTAACATTGAATAAACTGAGAGGGCCCTTACAAAAAATTACTGCGGTTTTTAAAAGAAATACTGCATTTTTAGTTAACTTCTGAAAAGAGCAGTTTTTTGAACATAAAGAAACAGCATTATTTAAGTATATTGCAGTATTACCACAGTATTGCTGTATAAATAAGCATCTTCTAAATAAGCATCTATCAGAGGGTTTCCTCTGAGTGCTCTGGTTTCCCCCACAGTTCAAAGACATGTGGAATAGGAGCATTTATGAATTAAATTGTCTGTACTGTATGAGTGTGAATGAGTTTTTATGGGTGTTTTTCAGTACTGGGTTGCAGCCGGACGGGCATCCGCTGTGTAAAACATATGTTGGGTAAGTTGACAGTTCATTCCGCTGTGGCGACCCCTGATAATTAAAGCGACTAAGAAAGAAAATGAAATTATAATTACTCAGACATCGTTTTAAAGGGATACATGCAAAGATGGCTTGCCATATAGACTGGACTTGAAATTTATGTAATGGCTTCCCATATCAACAACCATAAGCCTTTGCTGTGTAGAGAATCTATTATTCTTTCAAGCAGACATAATTACTTGTATACCAAATTAATCCTTACTGTATCTACTGTCCTGTAATGACTAATTTAAAATAATTTTCTCTGATCAGAATCAAACAGGTCTGATATATCTAATCTCAAAATGAAATAGATCTATTTGATTCTCTGCTGTCAGCTTATTTGAACGATGACATGACTGAATATTTTAAGTAAATAACATGTGATCGCATAGATACCTTATGAAATAAGCTATGCGTGTATAAGATTAACCTTGAAGGAATCTTAACACAATCGTGACCTTGAGAAATAAAATATTTATCCTTCAGAAAGATTGCATTTTTAGTTATTTTTATTTTTTGGCACCAAAGGAATTTTGCAAAACGATGTTGATGTCTCAATGTTGTAAGAAAGCAAGTAATGTGTATTTATATAGCACATTTATCATGTATAGCCACACTGTAAAAAATGGCCGTGATTTCAACGGTAAAAAACTGTAAAAATGCTACAGTACAAATCCGTAACCTGGTTAACAGTATGTTTCCCTGTATGGCACATCACTTTTTATGCTTTTTGTTGACATTACTATGGATCTTTTTAGTTGTTTCCCCATCAGTAATGTATATTAGTGAGTTATGTTACATCTAATGTTGATAAACAATGTTTATTTCATGACTTTAATTTTATGCGTGTTAGCATACAGGTGTTTAGTAGCTGTGTGAATGACACTGAGCACCTTCTATACACTGATAGACTTTTCTGATTGTGGGATAAGTTGTTTGTGATGAGCATTAGTTTGTTATGTATGAACTTTCTCAACACCTCCTGGTTATGGCTGTGTTATCATGTCTATCTGTGTAACAAAAGATGTAGATGTTACTAATTGAAAATACAGACATATTACTTCTATAAATTAATCAAATACGGTAGTTTACTGTAAAAATGAGAAATTACTTTTGTGGTTTGTACCGTATTTTTTAAGGTTAAATACTGGCAACCACAGTTGCCGTTTTTTTACCGTAAATTTTACGGAATTATTTTTTACAGTGTATACACCCAAAGCGCTTCACAATCATGAGGGCTCCACACCACCACCAGTGTGCAACATCCACTTGGTGCAATGGGCAGTTTATGAACTTGTACCTCTCTCCATTCCTGAATCGGATTGAGTTTTTCTCCTCTTGAAGATGAAAAGTATATGATAGACAACCCTACACCAGAGTAAATCTGCTGCAAGCAATGGATTTAGCCTGTGGTGATATAGGTGAGGAGTCAAGTCAAGGCTGGATCAGTCACACAAGAGGTCTCAATGGGGACAACATTGCTTGTGATGTTGACCAAATGCTCTGGCCTGACCCAGCCCAAAGATAAGAAGAAGCAAACTGATCACGTGTTTCCTCCTTTGTTTTTTGTCCCTTTTAGCAATGTATTCTGTAGTAAAGGGCACTGTAGGCTGTACAATGTCAATTGCATGGTCTTGAACATTGAGATTAAACATGTTCTTCTCCCTGAGAACTATGTTTTAAACTGTGTGTTTTCTGTTTTGTGCTGTACTTTACTGTGTATAGTGTATTTCATTTTGATCACTTTGTTTATTATTTGAGAGCATTGCTTGATTTTGAACACAAGCGAAAAATGTTGTGGGAGCAAAAGTTTCAAGAGTCAGAAGTTTTGTAAATAGTGCTTAAAGAAGAGCTTTTGTGTTTAATGTACAGCAGTCCCGCGCTATTACACGGTTTACCTTTCGTGGCCTAAGTTTTGCTGATTGTTTTTGTGCAATTTGACATGCTTTTATGCAGCACAGTGGTGCAGTGGGTAGTGCTGTTGCTTCACAGCAAGAAGGTCACTGATTCGAGCCTCGGCTGGGTCAGTTGGCATTTCTGTGTGGAGTTTGCATGTTCTCCCCGTGTTCACGTGGGTTTCCTCCAGGTGCACCGGTTTCCCCCCAGATCCAAAGACATTCACTATACTGTAGGTGAATTGGGTAAGCTAAATTGTCTGTAATGTATGTGTGTGAGTAAGAGTGTCTGGGTGTTTTCCAGTGATGGGTTGCAGCTGAAAGGGCACCTGCTGAATAAAACGTGCTGGACAAGTTGGCGGTTCATTCCGCTGTGGCGACACCAGATTAATTAAGGGACTAAGCCAAAAAGAAAATGAATGACATGCTTATTTTTATTTTTTTACAGCACATTATGTTCTGCGTCCTGATTTGCTTTAGACCATTGTCAATAAATCTCCTCCATGTTTCCTGTAAAGTACAAAATGCGTTCAGCTTGCTGAATGAACATATATCGCTGATCGCTAGCAGTTACAAGGATGCAAAAAAGGTTGTAAGTGTGCGCTGCAAGAGCATCATAAAGGTGGTGATACACTGGATGCACCACGCCATGCATTTTAGAATTGTAAAAATAGGTTTAGGGTACGCATACCGGTGCCGCAAGTCAGCCGCTGTCTGCGGTGCCCAGCTACTACTCAGGACACTGTTCATATTTCTGCCACGCCATCTGAATAGTTTCATTTTAAATGAAGTTCCTAACATAGTTCAAGAGGAGGCTGATTAGTCAAGTTGGTCAGTCAATTATCATGTGTATACTGTATATATGTAGCAGTCTTTGCTCTGTTTCAGTTGACTGTTGTTCTGGCATCCCTCCTCCTCCCCATTTTCTCCTCTGTTTTAAAAAAATAAATAAATAAATACTTGGAGCTTACTTGCAGTCAAGCCTCGAGCCGCCTTCAAGAACGGGAGGTCAGAGCTCTCTTAGGGGTTTGATAGCTCGGGCCCCCGCTTCAGTACAGCAACCAAAACCATTTACCATGTTGACTCAATTGATTGAGCAGATGAACTTGTGAAATAACATGCAAATGTGCATGTGTGTTACTTCCAACTGTCAGGTACGCAGCGCATCCTCTGTGCGACCCCCTAAAGGATGGAGTCTGCTTTTGCTTTGTGGATCAGTGACTGCAGGAAAAAGAACATTACGCTGGATGCCAACATTATTAGGTTATGAACCTTTTGTTGACAGTGATGAGGTTTTGATCTTTGGTTTCATTCTATAATACTGGACTTATTTTTCTACAAAAGTTTGAACTTTAAGAGTGTGTAAGCATGAGAGAAAAGTGTGAAAATGTTAATGCCTGTCTGAGAAAAATGTATAAAGTGTGTAGTGAGGGGTTTTACAGCCTTAAACATCTATAATGATCATAAAAAATAAAGCTGACTACTTTACGGATTTTGCCTATTGTGGGTTATTTTTAGAACGTTACTCCCATGATTAATGAGGGACCACTCTATTAAGAAAATGGAGCTGAACAAGGTTTCAGCAATTGTTTTAGCACTTAAGAAAAACTGTAATATGTAATAATGTTATTGATAACTTCTTTAAATAAATATGCACCTTATTTTGCCTAGTCTTGCGTCTAAATTTAATTCGATCAGTGAAACATAAAATATAAGAATAATAAAAAGCCTTTATTTTACTCTGTATAGTCAGAACAGTATTGGTCACAAAACCGTATGGCACAGTAAAACTCTTTAATCATTTCTGGAAGCTCGACACAGTTTCCCAGGTTGGCAGCTACCTCATGACTCACTGAATGTCTAGATAAGGCCAGGTCCATTCCCACTCTCCATCTTACAAAAGGATGTCACCCACAGCATAAGAAACAGCCTTCAGCAAGCCAGATGGACTGCAATGGTACTGACTTCTCACATTTGGCCTGCAAGGGGACCCGCCAACTTACTGATATATATAAAAAAATGTGTGGCACTACCTCAGAAGCTTTACATTATGCAGCTGCTTGCCTAGATGATGTGTCTGAGAGCTGGACTGAACATTTACTGCAACTCCACAGGCTAGCAAAAGATTTCCTCAGGGCTGTACCTATGTATGGAGCACAAAACTAAAGTGCAAGTTACACAACAGTTCCTTTTTTATTTTTTTTTATTTTGACACTAGATGTGAGATATGTACCTTAACCACTGATGTTTTGGTTCAAATTTCCTTGATTGCATGTGCTCTAAAAGGAAAGAGATACAATAGTATGTACAAAGGCAGCAAAGAATGGAAATGTCTAATTTTGCTACAATCACAACAAAGGTTACATTTTAGTATAAGAGGGTAAGCTATATTGTGATTACAGTAATTGTGGCTAAAGTGTTATCAAGTGCTAAAGTGATGTTAAGAATGAAAAGAAGCTAACCACTTTAGCTATGCTGCTGAAAGTGCATGCTTTATGATGCATGTATGGATTACAATCAGTAGCTTTTGTGGGGATAGAACGTCAGATTTATGTACAGTATACAGTAAATAAACATGCAGCTTTTTGCCACATTTGCTTCATATAGCTTAAAGGGTCACAAAACTCCAAAACACATGTTTTGATACTGTATATATGTAGCAGTCTTTGCTCTGTTTCAGTTGACTGTTGTTCTGGCATCCCTCCTCCTCCCCATTTCCTCCTCTGTTTTAAAAAAAATAAAAAAATAAATACTTGGAGCTTACTTGGAGTCAAGCCTCGAGCCGCCTTCAAGAACGGGAGGTCAGAGCTCTTGTAGGGCCTCGCACACGTAATACACAATTATGTAGTGCGTTAACTTTAAATTAGCTCAAAGGGAATTTAACAAAACTTAAAGCGGCTCCAAAAGAATCGACTCTCTTGAACTGAACAAACGACTCGTCCAGCGCTCGTTTGAACAGACAGGGCTGTTGACTCAAAAATGAATATTACTATTCGAACTAAAGTAAAACACTTTAATATTTAAGCAGGGTATCAAGATCTAGGTATAATGCATTAGCTTAAAAGTATACACAGGTCACTTTCCTTTCAATACAAAAGAGACTTTATTGACTACAAACAAAACTAACAAAAACACACATACACACACGCATTCATACTGGTTGCAGACAAGGAATAGAAGGAAAGAAGAGTTTAGGAGAGATGTGATGCAAAACCTCAAGATGTAAAACCTAACCGAGCGAACCAAATAATCAATTCAACCTTTACTGTGTCTCAGACAGGGTTATCTATCATTTAACATGATTAGCAGATCATACACCAGTTCAGCAATGGATCTGAAGATGTACTTGCGTTCCTTAGCGATGTGGTGAAATCCTTCTGTGGCGCTGGTTTCCCTGTTCGCTGGTGGTTGGTTTGGTCGTTGAAGTGACGTCCCTGAGGCTGAAGTGAAGTCCAGTAGTTTAAGTTGGAGGCGGCCAAACTGTTGTCGTGTTGACGGGTTTCGCGACGCAACTTAACTAGACTCTCGACGGAAAGAAAAGAAAGAAGAGTACATGGGAGATGGGGAAGTTTGAGGCTGGTCTCAACCCATCTTAATGTCCAAGTCCAGCTGGACTGGACCCGGAGAAGAGTTGGAAGTGGAGCATCTCCACTTCTTAACAGCTGCTGCTGCTTCGCTGCCTTTCTGCCGTTCTTCTCTCACCTCGGCTAGCCTAAAGAATGGTTGGGGAGATGGGTTTTATCACCAATGGTTCCGGCCCCTATAGAGCTGGATAAATGAGGCATTGTCCGTGGATCTGCGTGGCAGTCCCATGCACTTGGCGTGACTTACTCACATGGTGCTCAGACAAATAGCATTAAGCATACATTTATAATATGAAGATGATACATTTTACATATCTATAATTAAAAAGGAATGAAAGAAAGGGAAAGGATTTCACTCATTCATCTCAAATAACATACACATAATGGTACGTTTGTAATAACTCAAAGCATAATGGGTTATCCATGATTAATGCATTCTTAACATATACAGGATTCAGGTGTCATACAAGAGCAATAACATTACATTTCATTAAAAGTCCGCTATCATCGTTTTGAGGATGATCTGATGAACTTTAATGTTTGATGATAGTTTAAAATTTCAGAGAGGATGTTGATTCTCTGTTTTGGAGCAAAGTCAGTCAATTTTCTGTCTTGCATGGGGGCTGGAAAACCCCATTTCCTGAGGTCAAACACGAGCTCTTTGTTAAGAAAATTGTGTTCTCATGATCAGTTACCCGTTCGTCTTGAGTTAACTTGGTCAGGATAGTGGGTCCGATGACACTTCACGAGTCCGATAGCCTCAAGGCATGCGCTTCCTGCTCTACTGCAAAAATGTGGCCTGACCTTCTGATTTTGGTCAGAGACCAAAAACGGCTCTCGATCAAGGTGATTCTGATCACAGGTGTCGACTCAGTTATAGGTGTCTGCATCGAGTCCCCACAGACCCCCTTTCGTTAGACGATGTGTTGGGATGAAGACATCGGCGAACGCTGGATAAACACAAGAGGAAAAGCAGACACATACATAGGAAACAACAAGACAACACCTCCATTACCATGTACTGTACTGGTGCAGGGCATCAGGTTATCTGCGCACTGATCATTTAACCTCATTAGCAAGTTAAAATTTCAAATGTTGAGTACAATTTGATTCAGATTTGAGATTGTCATTGTACTTTGGTCAAATTCGCAGAATTGATTGTTCTAGTTTAAGATGGTTTACCTTCAATTTCTGGCATTACTGGTGACCAGAATAAGGTGATCAAGTTCACGAGCATCTTTAGGTGGTATCAACAAAAAGAACAATTAGGTATGGTGTGCCAATCCTGATATCCTAATGGTAATTCAATCTTATTCTAATTTAAGAAAGATAGGACAGGAAAAGAAAGGCAAAGTTAAAACAAAAAAACTTAATTAGTTTGACAACCAGGCTTTCACCTATAGTTGAGTGGCTCAGGTGTAATAGGCCATAGCATAATCACATGTAATCTGTTTGCTATGTGGAGAGTTACATGGAATCTCATGACGCATGTTAAGACAAAATGAAGCTAGTTCTGTGAGTTCTAGCTATGAGAAGACAACGCTTGAGTGTTGTGTATGTCACATGTATAAAACAGTGTAAAATAGCTTAACAGTGTAGTGTATATGTATGGTCAGATCTGTGTCAGTCTTTTGACAGTCCCCCTTTCCTTGCAGGTTTGATGCACTTGCTTCTTTGTTCAGTGGCTCTGAGTGGGCACAGGTGAAGGTTGGCTTTGCATCTTTTCCTGGATGACAGTTCATTCATGAGCTGATGGGGTTCAGTAAGGAAAGTGTCTCTGGCTGACTGAGGGAAATAGTTCGACGTAGCTGTGTGGAGCTGAGATGCAAACTTTTGTCCCTGGTCACATTGCTCTGTGGGTGCCTTCTGACTGGAACAAATTCTCTGACCTCAAGGCCTGACCGTGGTTACTGTCAGGTAAAGATGAATGTTCAGTTGGACATTTCTTGGTGAGTGTGAGGTGGACAGTGTGGTGGTTCTGATACCTCTGGATTTGTCGGTGGTGAGAGACCTCCCCCTTTAAGTTCAGTTGTTGTAGAACAGGTGGTTGTCATCTCCACCATGCAGGTGTATCAGTCATGTTAGTCATGAAGAACATCACTCACCCTTGAAGTGGTCTGAGTTCTTGAACGTGTTGGCTGACGAACTGTCCAGCCATTTCTGTTTCCTTTGGGAAACAACTTTGGGTGTCTTGAGAAGCGTGGCTGGTCCCGTGTTGTCTCTGACCCGTTTGTGTGGTAGTGGGCGTTGACATGGGAGGCACGTTCTCTGTTGGCACTGCAGAAGACTCTGGTGTTGTCATCGTGGCTGATAGAAGATTTCAAACCTTTCTTGGAGGACATCTTCTGTTTGATGTAGGCTTTGTCGGTGAGGTCCCGTAGCTGTTGGAGGGACATTGTGCGTGGACAGGCCATGATGCCTAGATGACGACTTACTCCAGGGTGCAGGTTTCTTAAAAAGAGGGTTTTAAAGTTCACATCCTCTTCAAGTTCAGGGTCATCATGTGCAGCAAAGTATGCTTGTCTAAACCGGTGGTAGAAAGCTTGAGGTGTCTCTTGGCGACCTTGTTTGGTTTCCAGGGCAGTTAACAGTCCGTGTTCAAACTCAGAGTCTTTGAATTCTTTAATTAGTGCTGCACACAGTAGCTGGTAGTTTGACTTTATGTGAGCATGTTGTCTATCCAGGAAGCTTTGCACCTCGGGACAGGATGTGGATCTGAGGAGGTACCACCCGTCTCTGTCAGTCACATGAGGTCTTGCTTCAAGGTAAAAGTCTATGTCTCTGAGGTAGGCCTGGACGTCTTTGCTCTCTGTGGAGTTTGGGTTAAACTGGGTGATGTTTTTAGCCAGTTTGTCAAGGTCTTTAAGAGTCAATTCATGTGCAGGTGTAAAACCTTTGTGCATAGGCTTTCTGCTTACGTTAGAAGGGAAGAGGTCCGTGGCAAAGGCTGTTGATGGCCTGGTTTGCAGTCGTCTACTTCTTCCACTGTCGGTGAAGATGAGGGAGTCAGTTGGGTTCAGCAGTGGTGATGCTGATGAGGGCTCCGCCCATCTTGGCTCTGGTTTCTGTTGGTAAGCGTGCGGAAGTTCATCTCTGACCCTGTAGAGTTCATCGCTGAAGTCATCAAGCTGTTGGGTCAGATGATCATTTTCACTGCTGTACCTGTTCAGTTGAGCTTCTAGAGCTTTTAGTTTAGAGTCTTTGTCTTTGAGTCTTGCTTCAGCTTCCTGTAGTTGCTGTTCAGCAGACTGGAGACGCTGTATCAGGTCCTGCTGGGAAGACTTTAGTTCATGACGGTCACGTTCAGCAACAGCAAGGGCCTTTTGGAGCTGTTCAAACTGTCTCTTAGTTAGATACTCCACTTCGTCTGGTACCTTGTGTTGATACTGGGTTTCCTCTTCGAGCTTGTCTGTGCAGCCTTGAGTGTGCAGTAGCTCTCTCAGGAACTCAGTGGTCTGACGCTTGAAATCATCCTGGGCTTTCACTTCCAGCTTGTCGATGCGGCTTTGTGCACGTGTCAGCTCCTTCTGAAGATAGGTGATGTGCTTGTCGCTGAGCTTGAGCTGGGCTGTGAAGGTGTGGCTTAGGAAATAGGTGACCTTGAATAGCTCTGCATGGTCGTGACTCTGGCTTGAGTCAGGTGACAGTTCAGTTGCCTTGCCGGTGAAGCCATCCGTGATTCCTCTTAGCCAGGTGTCCACATCTTCTCCTCGGGCAGTGGGGTTGCAGTCAGTGACATGCTGGCACGCCGGGAGGTGAAGACACAGATCTTTGTGGTGTTATAAGTCTATATGTGGTGGAGCAGCTAAGTGTCGTGTCAGTGGTTGTAAATCAAGATTAAGTGAGGTGATGGCTATGTGTTGGTCTCAGCATAAAAGATGGCTAGTGCTGTGAAGACTTTGCCACTTAAATGAGAAAAGAAGAGAGAGAAAACAAGGTTAAAGCAAATTTAAACAGAAGGATATAAATTTTCTTTCAGTTGAAAATATTTCTAAATATTTTGTATCACTGAAAATAAAATAATATTACGGCTTCTATTTAAGAGGAAAAATGCTACAATTATAATTCTGAAATTTGTCTTGTCTCGATCTAACAGGATTGACACCACACACCTTACTTGTTGGACCGCTTACCAGCGATGCTTTCGAGGGGACGGTTGCACAATACTTGTCTCTGTCAATTGATCTTTGAAAAAAAGTCAAAAATTTAATTGTATTCACAAATGCAGGGAGAATATGAGAACAAAGGTTGGTTTAATTACAATCAAAATTGTTTCTTTTCTATAGAATTGATTGATTGGTTCTCTCAGGCTTGGTCCCTACAAACTTGATGAACAGAAAGGAAGACAGGAAAACTTAAGATAAAGGAAACAGGAAATACTAAAGAAAGAAGCAGGGAGAAGGAGAACTGGGTGGACCAGGTCCACAAATGGCTCTAAGGCCTTAACGTCTCACTAAGAGTACGAAATTGCTAGTTGAGGTACAACTAAACAAAATAGACTATAAGAGTTGACTCCTACTTATTCAAAAATCAAAGTTGATGTACAACTAAATAAAATAAATTACTATGAGACAGGGTTGTCTCTAATTTATTCAAAAACTCGTAGTGAGAGGTCTCCTAGTGAGGATAATGAGAGAAAAACAAGAAAACCAAAAACAAGCAATGGCTATAAGTACATAATCACAATGCAATTAAATAATGAGAAAGTCTGGATTTAATAAAACCGATTTTCTACAAAGGGGGAAAATTAAAAGTTGTAAAACTGGTATAAGAGTGCTTAAACTTTCCAAGTTCAAGACTTATTCATGCCTAAAGTGATTAGACCAAAAAGGGAAATACTGGAATAATGGTAATTCAAAGTTATTTGTGGAAACTTTAATGCAGTATTGTGATTTACACAAAACACGAATAAAGATTTTAGTTTAATATTGTTAATCAAGTTGCAACTTGTATACTTAACAATAGTGAGCCAGTATTTCCTCTTTTAAAACAATCACTTGAATTTATAATCTGTGTTTCAGATATGGAACACAAATCAGAAATAAAGAAAAGTAAAATTGTATTTTGTTTTATGACAAAATACAAGTAAAGGAGGCATAAGAGAGTAAGAATAGAGAAGCCAACAAATGCAAAGATGTTAAATGGTTAAATCACTTTCATGTTTCTCAAACAGACACTGCATTCAACCACTGGAGGTTAATATTTAAGCACTAGCCTTGCAGGCTACTGACTTTAGCGCATCTAATACTGTTTCAATGCAAACAACTGCTAGTTAGCTTAACACGCAGTAGTTTGTTCTGGTGCCAATGCACTGCGCATGCGCAGTTCAGACTTCACTCGGAAGTGTCAGTGACTTCCTTGTCACAGGGTGACTATGGCAACCAAAATAAAAAAAATTGCTAGGTTAGTAGCATATGAGTCTTAGCATGGAAAAGATCCAAGCATAAAACATGAAATGTCAGCGCATTTCAACACTGCAAAATAAAACACACTAATCATAAACGGTTCTATGATGTAGCGCTTCACACTCCTCTTACAGAGTGGGTTTAAACATTAAGAAAAAGGCAGTTTAGTACTGCAGTTAACTTAATAAATGCAAAGGTGATTTCGGCAGATCTCCTCTGCATGTCAGGGTTTCTGGACCCGTAAAACACAACAGGGTTTTCACTGTTGGGCACAAGACTTACATAGTAAAGCTTCACTTGTACAAGATTTCAAAATACACCCGTTTAAATCACACTAATGCACACGTGACGTTACACGAGCTCTGTTCAGCAAACAGGAGCAGTTATGCGTTTAGCTACTGATAAAACAGGGTGAGAAACAAACAAAAAAAAGACAGCTTGTTGAATTGACAATGGAACACGCACTGACAATCAATCTAGCTATAAATAAATAATAAGGCCTTTTGCAAAAAGATCGAGGAACACGCTCGATCCTTAATTTAAATACTGCAGTTTTAAAACAAGTATAGCTATCTAAATGACACTGGAACACGCAGTGACATTAGCTACACAAGGCATTACAGAAACTGAGGAACACGCTCAGTTCAACTTATTATAATATGAGATCTCAGCAAGCTCGTGGCTTGAGTGGCTATCTGAAAAGCACTGGAACACGCAGTGATTCAGTCTAGCAAAAAGGTATTCTAGAATTAGAGGAACACGCTCTATTCTAACCTTTATAAAAGCAGATCATCCCAAAACAGTTCACAGTTGTTCACAGCTGGGAGGCAGGTCAAAGGTCACAGCTCAGTCTTCCATTCACTCACACAGACGCGCTGCGCGCGCTCTGACTACGTCAAACAATAGGGTAGTCTCTGATCTCTTTTGCAATAAAGAAATTGACCCGTATATATTTATAATCCAGTTTAATCTTGCCCGCATCCTCCACCAATTTATGTAGGGCCTCGCACACGTAATACACAATTATGTAGTGCGTTAACTTTAAATTAGCTCAAAGGGAATTTAACAAAACTTAAAGCGGCTCCAAAAGAATCGACTCTCTTGAACTGAACAAACGACTCGTCCAGCGCTCGTTTGAACAGACAGGGCTGTTGACTCAAAAATGAATATTACTATTCGAACTAAAGTAAAACACTTTAATATTTAAGCAGGGTATCAAGATCTAGGTATAATGCATTAGCTTAAAAGTATACACAGGTCACTTTCCTTTCAATACAAAAGAGACTTTATTGACTACAAACAAAACTAACAAAAACACACATACACACACGCATTCATACTGGTTGCAGACAAGGAATAGTAGGAAAGAAGAGTTTAGGAGAGATGTGATGCAAACCTCAAGATGTAAAACCTAACCGAGCGAACCAAATAATCAATTCAACCTTTACTGTGTCTCAGACAGGGTTATCTATCATTTAACATGATTAGCAGATCATACACCAGTTCAGCAATGGATCTGAAGATGTACTTGCGTTCCTTAGCGATGTGGTGAAATCCTTCTGTGGCGCTGGTTTCCCTGTTCGCTGGTGGTTGGTTTGGTCGTTGAAGTGACGTCCCTGAGGCTGAAGTGAAGTCCAGTAGTTTAAGTTGGAGGCGGCCAAACTGTTGTCGTGTTGACGGGTTTCGCGACGCAACTTAACTAGACTCTCGACGGAAAGAAAAGAAAGAAGAGTACATGGGAGATGGGGAAGTTTGAGGCTGGTCTCAACCCATCTTAATGTCCAAGTCCAGCTGGACTGGACCCGGAGAAGAGTTGGAAGTGGAGCATCTCCACTTCTTAACAGCTGCTGCTGCTTCGCTGCCTTTCTGCCGTTCTTCTCTCACCCTCGCCTAGCCTAAAGAATGGTTGGGGAGATGGGTTTTATCACCAATGGTTCCGGCCCCTATAGAGCTGGATAAATGAGGCATTGTCCGTGGATCTGCGTGGCAGTCCCATGCACTTGGCGTGACTTACTCACATGGTGCTCAGACAAATAGCATTAAGCATACATTTATAATATGAAGATGATACATTTTACATATCTATAATTAAAAGGAATGAAAGAAAGGGAAAGGATTTCACTCATTCATCTCAAATAACATACACATAATGGTACGTTTGTAATAACTCAAAGCATAATGGGTTATCCATGATTAATGCATTCTTAACATATACAGGATTCAGGTGTCATACAAGAGCAATAACATTACATTTCATTAAAAGTCCGCTATCATCGTTTTGAGGATGATCTGATGAACTTTAATGTTTGATGATAGTTTAAAATTTCAGAGAGGATTTTGATTCTCTGTTTTGGAGCAAAGTCAGTCAATTTTCTGTCTTGCATGGGGGCTGGAAAACCCCATTTCCTGAGGTCAAACACGAGCTCTTTGTTAAGAAAATTGTGTTCTCATGATCAGTTACCCGTTCGTCTTGAGTTAACTTGGTCAGGATAGTGGGTCCGATGACACTTCACGAGTCCGATAGCCTCAAGGCATGCGCTTCCTGCTCTACTGCAAAAATGTGGCCTGACCTTCTGATTTTGGTCAGAGACCAAAAACGGCTCTCGATCAAGGTGATTCTGATCACAGGTGTCGACTCAGTTATAGGTGTCTGCATCGAGTCCCCACACTCTCTTAGGGGTTTGATAGCTCGGGCCCCCGCATCAGTACAGCAACCAAAATCATTTACCATGTTGACTCAATTGATTGAGCAGATGAACTTGTGAAATAACATGCAAATGTGCAGGTGTGTTACTTCCAACTGTCAGGTGCGCAGCGCATCCTCTGTGCGACCCCCTAAAGGATGGAGTCTGCTTTAGCTTTGTGGATCAGTGACTGCAGGTCCTCGCTGAGGTCCAGCTTCCTGCGCCTAGACTGCAGCTCTGCACAAGACGTTTGGCCATAGGAGAAATGGTCGTGCCCAACTGAGCCAGGTTTCTCTCGAGGTTTTTTAAATCTTCGCTTTCGCCAATTGGTGAAGTTTTTTCCTCGCCGCTGTCGCCACTGGCTTGCATGGTTCGGGATCTGTAGAGCTGCGCATCGATGGATTTGCTAATCAGTGTTTGGACTCTCAGTAGCGATTATTAACCCACACTGAACTGAGCTAAACTGAGCTGAACTTAATCTCTGAAAAATGAACTGACACTGTTCAATTCACTATAATCGTCCATGTGAAGCTGCTTTGACACAATCTACATTGTATAAGCGCTATACAAATAAAGATGAATTGAATGAATTAAATTGAATTGAACAGTCTGGAAATGGTGAAATCCGGAGTTGCTGCTCGTCTCCTTTTAAAAAAAGACACAGTTCCAGTGCAATTGTCCTGTCTCGACAGATTTGGTAAGTGTGCGATCAGTTCTTTGTTCATTCAGATGGCAAAGTTAGTTCGTATTGTCAGCAGTGCTCTTTCAGTTTTTAAAGACATACTTTAGTCAAAATGATTTAGTTACTAAGTTTACAGTATGTTAATATCACTGCAATATTAGTACAATATTATGGACTGAAAGATCCGCTGTAAATGCTGCTCTCTGAGTGTAAACGTGTAAACACCTTAATCAAACTATTCCCGTCGTGCAGGATTTTCGCCGCATTTTGTGACAGGCTAGTCTATACACACACGGCTTTCTGACGCTACCTACCGAGTCATCTAAGTTACCAAGAAATGTGGAGGATTTTTTTCTTCAATTCGCCGTGCGGTATCAAACATTGCATTAAAACTCTTCCAGCAGTTCCTCGCTTTCAATATCTCGTTTGTCACGGGCGACATGCAGGAAATGTTCCTGAATAAAAAGTGAAAGTGCCAAACTGCAGTTAAAGTCGACAAATTAATAATTGGGCAAGTAATTTGATTACGGATGTCCATGTAAACACAGTCACTGTCATTCTCCCCTGCATCTGCGTGCCTAAAAGAAAACTCCCATATTTGCAAATCCTTCCCTCTTTCCCTCCCCCGACACTCCCACCTAAATGGAGCAGGACACGCCCACTTTCCTGACTTTTTCCAAACTAGAGGTGTGAAAACACCCTGCTGAGACAGAGGTGTTTTATGGCCCTTTAAACAAACAATAATAAACTTTATAGATCACATATATTTAAAGTAATACTTAAATGGTGTTGAAGCATTATTTTAGGATAATTTGAAAAGGAATTTAACCAGTAGAAACTAGATCTTAGATAATGAATAAAGATCAATCAGGGACTGATTTACAGAGGGAGTATTCTATGATTCAATTTGGTGATTTTATTCTGTTGCAGTTACATTAACATTGAGTAAAATCTGAAGGATCTGTGCTCATATAGCAGGATCTCACTACTTCTTATTTATTCTCTACATGTGCTTTTATTTTTATGGTCCACAAACCAACTAATGTGTGTATTACAGTATTTGATTGATTGCGCAAACAATTAATCTGATTTGTGGCTTCACCATTGGTTAATTTTATGGAGTGTGTTTCACATTAAATTAAATGTATATTTTGAAGCAAACTAATTTGGGTCAATGGGCAGAAATGTATATAAAAACGTAAGTGCTGCAATCATATTTTGTTGGATATATTCATGTTTACAACACTTTAGATTTTGCTAATGTGACAGATGGAAGGTGGGCAGGTGGAGACTCAAACTCCAATATAATAAAAGCTGAAATTACACCAATTTACCCAGCTACGCCACTATGGGAATTTTGGCCAAATAATTCAAATACATGCACCACCTATAAAGGCACACACAAGTTCAATCCACCAGTTAGAACCAGAAACATTGGCACAATACAAAACATTCGTTAACACTTTATAATAACTACACACTATAAATTATTTACTATGCATTAGCATCTAGTGAATTCATTATTTGTTTAGCATTATCTCTACATTAATAAGCGTTAGTAAGCAATTTATAACTGCAGCTACAAATGTTCTATTATTGACCTACAACCACATTTATAATGTGCTTAATAGCTGTACTTTCATACTTTGTTAATGATTTATTTTTCATTACTACATTAAGTATTGCATTATTTACAAACCATTTGTATTTAAGAGTAGTTGGTGTTTTTTAAGATCATTCAGAATGAGTTAGTAAATTATTAATAAACTATTGAAACCAGCATTTATATATCTTATTACTCAGGCACATAATAATGGTCACTATGTATGTTAATAAATGCTAATCTAAAGTGAGGACTATTTATGCTTTATAAATCCCTTATAAATGACAATTAAAGGCTTAGTATCAAATAAACAATAATTTTGGAATCTTATCTTAAAAGTAAAATTACTATTTACACTTAGTGCAAATAGCCACTCCGGGAGTTATTAACATTGCTGAATAACAGGAGTTTCAAAATATGACCTAAAATTGGATAAAACAACAACAATATCAAAGTTTAACAATATAATAGGATGCAATGTTTAAACTGTGCAGTCATTGTATTTTAGATAAGGTTGCAAAGATTAATTTTTCATTTGAAGTACAGTTTCATTTGTGTATTTTCAAACAAATAGTAATGAATAATGTCATTTATGTTCCTTTTTCCTGTTTAGAATTTAACTGAGCCTTTAATTGTCATTTATAAGGGTGCAGTCATAAACTGTTTACTAATGTTTATTAATGTAGAGTTAACGCTTAACAGATAATGAATTCACTATTTGCTAATCCTTAATAAAGGGTTCATAGTGTTTTACCAAAAATTTTTTATTGACAAATCTTAAATAAAAAGACAGTTAAAACAGATATTCCAACATTACGACACAGTAGCCTTACACAGTCTTGAATTGTACCCCAAGGGCCAGCACTCACCACCAAGGGTAGGTGGCCAGACCCCACTACCTGTAAGTGAAATCACTGCACTCCACTGTGTAAAGGACATCTGCACATGCACACAGTGCTCAGTATGCACCGTGTGAAAAATCCGACCACCTGCAATTGTCTAAACCACAATTGCAAAAGGAAAGAAAAATTATAAAATGCACAAAAAACTTATTAGAAAAAATATGCAATATAAGACAAAATCAATTAAATCCCACCTTAAACAATAAAAAAAAAAAAATAAATAAATAAAACAAGCATGAAACTTAATCTTAGGCCAAATAAATGAACAAAGTAGACAATAACAAACCAAAGTCAATAGACTGAAAAACTAAATAAACAAATAAATAAATATAAAGTGTAAAGGAAATACAGAGTCCTACTAAACCTTCTAAAAGACTCTAAAAGAGTAAAGGCTGATTTATACTTCTGCTTCAAGTGCACGCATATGGTCCAGCACAGCCTTCGCCGTGGCTGATGCCGATGCTGACGCACACCTCTCAAAAAAACTGTAACTACACATCGCAATGATGCATAGTGAAAACTCTGTGATTGGTCGGCTTGGTAGCAGTGATGAGGGTGGGTGGTGCTGAGAGCCACAAGCCCATCCGATAGAGTGAGTGTTTACAAGTGTCGAGTCTTGTGAATGGATGGAAACTTAAGTTTTGTGTCTCGTAAAGGAGTTCCAGATAGAAACTGTTGATTTGTGTTTACCTAATGATTAATGTTGTTGGACGTCCGGCGGTTTCTGTTTCTGAATGAGCGAGTTTGAGCTACTTGTACATTAAGGTATCGTTCAGAAAAAACAAAACACCTGTGAAGAAACTTGACACAAAGGAACATAAAAACCTACTGCCAGCTAGCGTTTCAGAAGTGTTATTGCAGAGCAACACAAACCGCACACAGTTTGCACGACACGCTGATTACTTGACGCAGAAGTATAAGGCACAAAAACAACATTGACGAATCAGAAGCTTAGACTATAATTGTCTGTTTCATAAGCCAAAATTTGAAATTGAAGCATCTGGCAGTATTACATTAGAATATTTGCATGCTCTTTCCTCCAGTATTTTAAGGTTTACCTCACCATCAAATAAAGCAAACACTTGTTGTTTTCTTTTTTGGTCTCACTATTGCAGGGATGCCTAAACTATTTTCTTATAAAGGGCCAAAAACCAAACTTGATTGAGTCCTGTGGGTCGAAGTTAAATATACCTAACCGTATTACATTAAATTTTCCCAGCCTTTGCCTGGATTTGCTTACCCATGTCTTTTGCATAGTTCTCTATCTGTCAAGTGACAGTATTTATATTTTAAAAGTTTGATTCATATGAAACATTTAATTTTAGTTGGGTTTTTTGTAGCTCCTCAATTAAACAAAGAAACAAAAGGGTATACATTCAATTCGAAATGATGATCTCTGTCAAAGGCATTCACCCCAACCAACTCCCCATCATTCTCCCTCTCTTTTCAGATGAGATGGCATGCCAAACCAAAGGTTACCATGGGCCAACTTTGGCCCTCGGGCCCTACTTTGGGCACCTCTGAACAAGTTTCCTTTTCATTTGTTCTACTTGTCTGGGCTTTAATCCAAATTTTCCATTACGAATATGGCTTAGGTGCTTTGCGTGGTAGCATAGATCCAGCCTACTGCTTGCATGACTTCATTATTTATATTCATTTTCATTACAGAATTTATACCCACATATTCTTCTTTTTGTTTGCCATGAAAAATGCTTTGTGAAATACACATTGCCTATATTAGAAGTTAACAGATGACGTTTTATTTTTTTTATTTTTTATTTTGTAGGGCATGACCATGAAATAGGACTAACAAGGTTAGCAAGATTGGAGACAGGAGTAGGAGCACAACTACATGCACATTAGAAGAAATCAGAATTTTCAAATGGGGACCGTTAAGAAGTAAAGGGCAGGATGGAGGCTACATGGGTTCATTCATTAGTCAACATGGCTTACTACAAGTTTGGTGCAGATAACTAGAATGAGGAAATTAATTAAGATGTAGAGAGAGGGGAGAAAAATAACAGTGGGGGTTGTGATTAAATGGAAAGAATCGACAATTAGTGTTCACTGTTTGATGACTTGAAACCAAATACAGAACTGAAAAGAGGATTGAATTAAAAAGAGAGCGAGGGAAGGTTGGGCGTAGTGGCTATGTTCTCAGGCCTCTGTGCGGCATGTATATTTTAAATAAACATGAACATGAAATATTAAAAAGAGAAAAAGTGTGCACTGAGAATATTGTGACAAATGAAAAGAGGCATGTTGTTCTCACTGTGATTTTGCTGTTATTTAAGAGTGAAGGCTTCCACCGTGCTAAGAAGGAGTCCTCTGACCTCAACACATGCTTCTACAACCAGGGGGTGGGTTTACTGGCTCACCTTCTTTTGGTGAGGATGCAGTGTTTAAGGTTTGAAATCAATTTCAATTAAAAAAACAAAAAACAAAAAAAAACAGAACGATCCCTCAGCTTTATACAATCTAAAATCACCCAACCTCAATTAAAGAGAGAGAAAGGTTCCATAACAGATAGCTATTTTTAGTGTAACATGAAAAGAAGAAAAAAAAATCACAACTGTCTTTCTTGCTAATTTGAAGTTGCACCTCTGAGAACCATATGTCACCTGGTTTATTCATTTTATAGCATTTGTGCACCATACCATCAACATACCCTGGAAACAGGTCTTCTCTCCTGTTTACTCGATTCCAGGGATATTTTATATAATTTATATCATCCAGAGAGCCGGTATAAATATGCAGGAAACTCCCAGACCCTCTGGACAAAGGTGAAATACAGTATCTGTCATCAGATTACACATGCAGCACTGTCCATTTGTGATACAATGAACATTGCTGTTTATTTTATGTATGTATATACAGTGCATCTGGAAAGTATTCACTATTCACTTCACTTTTTCCACATTTTTTTATGCTACAGCCTTATACCAAAATGGATTAAATTAATTGATTTCCTCAAAATTCTACATACAATACCCCATTATGACAATGTGAAAAAAATTATTTTTTTGAAATTGTTGCAAATTTATTGAAAATAAAAAAAACCTGAAAAATCACATGTACATAAGTATTGACAGCCTTTGCTGTGAAGCTCTAAATTGAGCTCAGGTACATTCTGTTACCACTGATCATTCTTGAGATGTTTCAGCAGCTTAATTGGTGTTCACCTGTGGTAAATTCAGTTGATTGGACATTATTTGAAAAGGCATACACTAAAGCTGCGGTCACATTAGAGTTTGTGCATGCGAAATTCTGTCGTACGGCGCTGCGAAAAGGGGCGGGATTAAACAAGATGATTAGACATAAAAAAAAAGCGAGCGATTGCTCCATGTTTTACATTTCTGTCCAGAAAGGTCATGTTTTGATCCTCGATTGGTCTCACGCAGTCAAGTGATGCGATTTCACAGGTCAGAGTTCACCAAGCTTAAACTTTTCACCGCAGCGACCTGCGAAACTTGACGCATGACCTTGCATTTCCGGTTTGACGCATTCGCATGCATATGAATGGAAGTCTATGGGGAGAAAAGTCCAGTGTGACCGCAGCTTTATGAAGGGGAACTATTTTACGTTTTGTCAGTTTAGTGGCTGATTTGTACGAGTTTAGTTGTAAGAAAATGTATGATTTTTTAAAAGGAGGCATGACACCCAACCCCACCCCTAAACCCAACCGTGATTGGGCATAAGCAAATCGTACTAAATTGTATGAATGAGATTGTACAAATTTATACAGATTAGCCACTAAATCAATAAGTTATAAATAGCTATGAGATGTTGAATCCTCCAACGTGAATCAACTTCCTGATTAAACAATGTATCATATCTTCACACAGACTAGACAGGTGTCTGTTATTTGAAACCATCTGTGTGTGTGTATGTGTGTGTGTGTGTGTGTGTGTGTTTCTTTCTTTCTTTCTTTCTTTCTTTCTTTCTTTCAGCCAATCTTAGTTCAGCCCATTTATGGGTCTAGCAAAGAGCACTTTTAGCTTAGCTTAGCATCCATTATTTTATTGGCTTTAGACCGTTATTATCTCGCTCAAAAATGATCAAAGTATAACTAGTGCTAGTTCTTTGTCCGTGCTCACCATCTAGTACACTAATATAGTCCAATTGATGAATGAATAAAAATTTAAGCACTTAATACACAGGAAAGTATATCGTTTTGTTTGTGCTTTGCTGGTTGATCAATCATTCAGATGGATTAAAAATTTCAATTTCTTTAGTCAGACCCTGTGATAGTTATTTTAGCCAGCTGTCTATTAGTAATGAAACAAAGTATTTTGATTTCTGTCATCTATTCATTTTGTTATAATTTTTTAGTGCCTATTTGTATTTTGACTGCAGTTATTTGATGTCTAATTCTGTAAATTAATGTTAAACACTACTTTGAGACATTGTTCACAGCTAATGAATGTTGAATAAAAAATTGGTGGTACAAAAACAGACCGGTCAAATTAAACCGGGAACACTAAAGTAAGGGGCGGGATGTGAACACGACAGGAGGGTTAATTCAGCCCCAGTGTTACAGAGAAAAATACAGAAAGTATTTTTTACCAACAGTGATCAGATTGTATAACCAAAGTCATACTAGATAAATTATGCTGAATTGTAATAGTTATTAGATATAGACAAGTGTCTACTTGTTGTTTGAAACTAAGGTGTGCAGTATGAATGTAATTTTATTATTGTATATATAGCTTTTTTTTTTTTTTTTTTTTTTATTAGAATATGCAAAATCGTACACAAATTGGGATCATACAAATACAAAAAAATTGAAAAAAAACAACAACAAAAACAGAAAACAACAACAATACAGTAAGGTACTGGCATGTGCGTGTATGTGTGTGTGTGTGTGTGTGTGTGTGTGTGTGTGTGTGTGTGTGTGTGTGTGTGTGTGTGTGTGTGTGTGTGTGTGTGTGTGTGTGTATGTGTATGTAAAGGTAACATGGTGAACAAATCAATAACTATCAATAAATGAAGCAAGTATCATGGATATAACTACACAAATAGAAAGAGATCAGTCAGTGGTAAGAAGTGACAACAATGCTAGTAATGCATGATAGTAATAATGACAGAAAAGAGAAAGGACAATAGTAATAACTGACAACAATAATAATAATAATAATAATAATAATAAAACAAAAAGAAAAAAGAAAATCACCACTACACCATCTACTACTACAGAGAGTTATTAATATTACGACTACTACTGCAGCTGCTACTACAGCCACAACCTCTACTACTACTACTAGTGTCTACTACTACTGATACTACTACAACATCCACTACAACTGATACTACTACAATAACGTCTACCACTGATACTACTACAACATCTACTACAACTGATACTACTACAACAAAATCTACAACTGATACTACTACAACGTCTTCTACAACTGATACTACTACAACAACGTCTACTACTGATACTACTACATCTTCTACAACTTATACTACTACAACAATGTCTACTACTGATACTACTACAGCAATCGCTGCTACCACAACATCTACATCGACAACATCTACTACTTCTGATACAACTACAACCACGTATCCTACTACTACGGGTACTATTACAGTAATCACTACTACTATAATATCTACATCAACAACATCCACTACTTCTGATACTACTACACCCACTACTACTACTACTACTACAACACCTTTACAACTTCTGGTACCACTATTCCAACGACATCTACTACTACAGAAACTACTACTTCAACAATCCCAACTACAAATACAATTGTTACTTCCACAGTGACTACTACTACTTCTACTACAACAACTACAGCAACCTGAATAATGACAAGGGTAGAAATACTTGTAATAATGATAATGAGGAGATAACGGGAGGACAGGATATATTGTATATATAGCTAATGTATAGGTAATTTCTGTCCGTTCGCATCCCGTCCCTTTGTGCCACCTGGCAGTAAAGTCACAAACTGCGGTCATACCTTAAAACACGTTCTTTTTTTTTCAGTACGGCGGCGTTACATTGTGCGGCGGTAATGGCCATTTTAAACTTTCACCTACTGTATATATATATAATTTATTTTATCTAGATTTAGTATGGGGAGCACTGCTGTGACATGTTAATTTCTTTTTGGGATTAACAAAGTCTAACAAACAAACAAACAAATTAGAATATGCCTGTAAAAAAAAAAAAAACGGAACAAATGAAGAGTGAGGAATAAACTGTGAGCAACAGTACCTGTGAGGCACCTGCACACTGCACTACCGATCACTGCCTTCAAGCCCTCTGTTTAAAAAGAGTCCTGGTGTCACTCAGTAGCAGATTGTATAAAAGTCTTTTCAAGTCGCCATTTTAAGATAGTCGCCTTTTTTTTTCTTCTACCATGACATGCATCCACTTAAAATAAGAAAAAAAAAATTAATTAAATGTAGGAGAGTGCATGATTTTGACTTTTGGGAGATGTTCATGGCTAACAATATAAAAGAAGATGACAAATGGATGATGGCAAAGCAGAAATAAGACACGTCCTGATAGCCCCTCCCGGAAAGCCATTCCATGTGACCAGAAGTTATGATTATTAATTAAATACTCTGACGGTAAATGTATTTTTGCAAAATAATGAAGACCACAAATAAATAATTTATAGCAAACACAATTATATAAATATGAGAAAAGTATATATATCGATTTCATTCTGACTTTAACTGACTACAAGCAAACAAACAAGATAAACTTTTGCCTCCACTTTATTACACAAGCTTCTTTGCATGAATAAACATCTAAAAGACACATTGGCATCCTGCGTAATCCCACAAAGAATTAAACAAAACTAAATCAAATAAAACATTTTTAGCCAAATGAATAGAAGTCAGTAAGTAAATCTGTCATAGAAAATGAATGCATAGTTACTGAAAATAACTGTGAAAGTAAGTAAGTGTGTGTCTGTGCGTGTGTTGACCTCTTCCTTTACCTCCACTAAAGCACCCCGACTGTCCGTTAGCAGCCAAACCCCAGGAGATTTAGCAGAGTGCTGAAACTGCAGCTAGCAATGATTACCAGACTGCAGCCAGGCCTACTAATCAATCTGAGCAAAGGGCAGTTTCTTCCTCAGGATTTAGCTGTAATCATAACGCAGCATGAACACAAGCAGGATAAAGTTAATGAAGATGTGTCTATTTGTGGAAGATGATCATCAGAAAGTAAAGGACCCGAGAAACTGTTTTAGGTAAGTATGACAGAGATGAATTGGAAAGGAAGATGAAGAGGTTAAAGACAACATGTCTTTCTACTGAAGAGTCTAACTAAGGATCTGAGAATCCTTGTAGCAAACTTATGTGTGTGTTGTTTCAAGAAAACAACCATTCATTTGTGCTGTGTTTTATTTTCATTTGTTTTTATCAATTTATTCTTCTTTTAATTATTTTATTTAGGCCCAATCCTAATTCTACCCCTTCGCCCTTCCCTTTTTAAGAGAATTGGGACACACCTACCCCTTTACGTGAACGCACAAAACAAGGGCTCTCCTAATTCTCTTTAGCTTGAAGGCGTAGGGCTTAGGGGAAGGGGTAGATAGCCCTTCGAATGGAGATTTTTCAGGACCACACTGGAAACCAAGGGGTAAGAACATTTCCCAGAATACAGCAGCCACAACGCCAGTATAGCTAAATAAGGAGATCCACAAATTAGTATTTTTTGTCATTATTACAATTTTTTTACAACAAACAAACACATGTTATAATATATTCATAACCGCGTTCGTGTTTTACTGTCATGCTTTAAAAAAAATGCTAAAATAAAAGCCGCTAAATTTCGCTATCTATAGTCCCTAATAATAATTCCTGTATAGCAGTCCCACAACATTCTGACACTCAATGACACTTAAATACCCTTTCAGAAAAGTAGTGGCTGGGAATGAGCGTTTTACAGTGTGTGCTATAATGTAAATGTTGCTTTTTGTGTGTTTACATTCAATAGATAAATATAGCCACTGTGTAAATGTGCAGTACCATCATGATCTTATTGCCACATTAAATGGTTATGATAACATAATATATGCCTTCAGTGATTTCCTGAAGATAAATACCAACAAATAAAGGAACTGGAATAACTACAGCAGTCGCAATCGTCTAATCTCATATGAAGCAAGAGATCGCGATGGCATATGATGACATGTGCAGGTGCTGTAGTGCTGTCTCATATCTTAGGAGTAATTTTTGAAGCTCTTCCACTTCACACTGGTTTTAAGGGCCATGGGGAAGGGGTGCAAAAATAGAATTGGGATTAGGTCTTAATCATATGATCATTAGTCACTTATGTAATTATCATTATATCATTTTATTGATTATTAGTTAATGGTTTAATTATTATAATTGATTATAATTTGTCACTTTGTTATGTTTTTATTTTTTATTATTACTATTTTCCTATAACTATTGCTTCATTATTATTGCATTTTTCCATGTTGTTATAATCTTATGTCTGTAGATTCAAGTGACACTTGTTTTCATGAGTAAGAGATTAGAGAATGTCTCCATTTCAAGCTCTGTATTGTCTCTGGACTTTGTTGTGAAGCAGTAATTTCCCATTGCTGTTGCTTGTGGTATAATAACACTTGTTGGATGCATCCTGGTCTGAGCATTGAATTATATGCAAACTAAGATCATTCAATATACTCTGCTCTATATTTTAGAAGATAGGGCTGTGTGATAAATCGAAATCGAATCGCTGCGATATGAAATATGTATTATTTAACTTCCCCCCCACCCAGAGCGAATACTTGACTGCCGTTTGTGTGTGACAGTCTTACTAGCCAATTGAGTGAGCACACTTTTGTTCTGCCCAATTAGAATTGAGCAACAAAACTATGCGAAACGCCCACAATAAAAAAAACAAACAAACCTGAAAGTGCGAACAAGGATGATGGCATCTGCCGCTTCAGAAGCATTAATAGACAAATTAATATCAAAGAAAAACAGCATGTCAGTAATATCGTAATCTCTTGGTTTCAAAGTCACAGACACCAAACAAAACCAGGTAATTTATAAGACCTGTCACAGAATTGTTGCCACAGCATGAGGAAATGCAACACCAGCACCTAAAAAAAGCACCACAGGTAAGGAGTGTCTTGCTAAAAATTTAACTAAAAGTATTGCCAATGACACTCAATCAGGTAGCTAGCAAAGTACAATTACAGATTTGTTTGCTAATATAAGTTGATATCTTTTCAGCTCCACTCACTGCAGTAAGAAGCTACAATACAGATTATTGCGCTGAAGCTTGAGTACAAAATTAAATCGCAAATCAAATCGAAATCTCAATATCTGTCCAAAATTGCAATTAAATATTTTCCCCAAATCGCACAACCAATAGGATATTGTTAATTCAGTTGAATACTGGTTAACAGGTTTGGGTATTAGTCGGCTCCACTGACTTGTTGTCAGGATACCCAGAGAAACAGACATTTTCTGACAGGATCTGGCGTCCGGGGCAAGATCTTATTTATCTGGCATGAAAAATGTGTTCTACACTATGTGGTCTAAAAAGTGGTCTAATTCCATGCATTCAGACATAGTTACACTGTTAAAGAGTTCACTATGCTCATACTGTAAAAAGGTCAAGGATTCATTTCAGGATCAAGCATTGGTCAGTTTTCAAATAATGATTTGGATGTAAAAAAGCTATTATTTTCCCAAAATATTGCTCCAGGGACATAACTAGGTGGCAAAAATAAATAAATAGATTAAAAAAAAAATAAAATAAAAATGAAATAAATTAATTAATAGGAAGTCATGTTGGCGCAGTGGATAGCACGATTCCTCACAGCAAGAAGGTCGCTGGTTCAAGCCCTGGCTGGGTCAGTTGGCATTTCTGTGAGGAGTTTGCATGTTTTCCCTATGTATGTGTTGGTTTCCTCTGGGTGCTTCAGTTTCCCCCACAGTCCAAATACATGCGCTTTGGATGAATTGAACAAGCTAAAATGGCCGTAGTGTATGTGTGTGAATGCACGAGTGTATGGGTGTTTCCACAATGATGGGTTGTAAAACATATGGTGGATAAGTTGGGGGTTCTTTCCGCTGTGGCAACCCCTGATTAATAAAGGGACAAAGCTGAAAATACAATGAATAAATAAATCAATAAATATGTCGAAGATGTATTTGCTGTATAATACGAAAATATAAGCTCACACATCGTTAAATCAATATCACCAGGGTCACTCCAGCGTTTCTGGCCTCACCACTGATGCAACTGCATGAGATAGCTGGAGTGTGTGTGCCTATGTGTATTTTTCCTTCACTTTAGGTTTAAGTTTTCATAACAAAGTAGAAAATGTTAAGCAGTGCTGATAGCCGATAACATCAAAATAACAGACAGAAGCTCAGAGATACACCGATTGATCAGTTCTGCTGCCCATCCTAACGGCTACTCGCAATGCTGAGCCTCATGCTCTTCATCACGGCATGGTCTCTTGGTACAAGGGTCTCTATAGAAACCCCTAGTCTTATCATCATCTCAAACATCTCCATTAATGACCAGAACTGATAGAGCAGCTGCACCCACATCTCGTCTCGGAGAGCTGAGCTGTTCCCCACATTACACTATTTATGGCATCTGTGCTGTTTAGAAAATATTTACTTTTTATGCATCGTCATATTTTATAATAGCGGTATGGCTTAAAACAAGAACAACAAAAGAACTAAGGAACTAAAGTGAACATAGAAAAATATACACTCACCGGCCACTTTATTAGGTACACGTGTCCAACTGCTCATTAACGCAAATTTCTAATCAGCCAATCACATGGCAGCAACTCAATGCATTTAGGCATGTAGACATAATCAAGATGATTTGCTGCAGTTCAAGCCGAGCATCAGAATGGGGAAGAAAAATAATTTAAGTGATTGTGAATGTGGCATGGTTGTTGGTGACAGACGGGCTGGTCTGAGTTTTTTCAGAAACTGCGGATCTACTGGGATTCTCATGCACAACCATCTCTAGGGTTTACAGAGAATGGTCAGAAAAAGAAAATGAATCCAGTGAGCAGCAGTTCTGTGGGCGCAAATGCCTTGTCGATGCCAGAGGTCAGAGGAGAATTGCTAGATTGGGTCCAGCCGATAGAAAGGCAACAGTAACTCAAATTACCACTCGTTACAACCGAGGTATGCAGAATTGGACAATAGAGGATTGTAAAAATGTTGCCTGGTCTTGATTTCTGCTGCCACATTTGGATGGTAGGGTCAGAATTTGGTGTCAACAACATAAAAGCATGGTTCCATCCTGCCAACGGTTCAGGCTGGTGGTGGTAGTGTAATGGTGTGGGGGGATATTTTCTTGGCACATTTTGGGCCCATTAGTACCAATTGAGCATAATGTCACGCCACAGCCTACCTGAGTATTGTTGCTGACCATGTCCATCCCTTTATGACCAGTGTACCCATCTTCTGATGGATTCCAGCAGGATAACACACCATGTCATAAAGCGCGAATCATCTCAAACTGGTTTCTTCACCATGAATATGAGTTCACTGGACTCAAATGGCCTCCACAGTCACCAAAACTCAATCCAATAAAGCACCTTTGGGATATGTTGGAATGGGAAAGTCACATCATGGATGTGCAGCCGACAAATCTGCAGCAACTGCATGAGACTATTATGACAATATGGACTAAAATCTCTGAGGAATATTTCCAGTACCTTGTTGAATCTATGCCAAGAAGTATTAAAGCAGTTCTGAATGCAAAAGTGGTCCAACCCGGTACTAGTAAGGTGTACCTAATAAAGTGGCCGGTGAGCAGTGGTGGAAACAGTACTGAAAAATCATACTTAAGTAAAAGTACCATTACTCACTTAAAAATGTAGTGCAAGTAGAGTAAAAGTATCTGTTGTAAATATTACTCATAGTATGAGTAAATAGTAGCCCTTTTAAAAGTACTCATATAATGAGTATTAGGCTATAAAAAGCTAATCACCAATAGCAAATCAAATGATGATGATATTTGGTTGATTTAAGGTTGTGTTGTAAAGGGACCAAAATGCAACATCGATCTAACATCCTAAACCAACGTCAATCCAATAAATGGCTAATCTTTTTAAAAACCTCTCCTGACCTTTTTTATTGAACGTGCAAGGAATTGATTAGATATTCCAACAGTGTTATAGGGGACCTATTATGCCCCTTTTTACAAGATGTAAAATAAGTTTCTGATGTCACTAGGGTGTGTATGTGAAGTTTCAGCTCAAAGTAGCCCACTTTTTTTTTTTGACCTACAGACGTGCTATGTGCTCACGTAGAGGTACATAAACTGAAAATGTCAAAAGAAGTGGCTCAGAAGAGCATCATAAAACACCACATTAATAATGCCTCTTAGTCGCTGACATTATCTTTGGCCGGTATGGTACAGAAACTCTAATAGCGGACGGCTGCTTCCCACTTAGGGCTGTCTGTCTGTGGTTGTTGCCACACAATAGGCCCCCTTTAATAATGATTGTTGGCTTAATGCAGGTTTAAATGTTATATGATTAGATTAGATGGCGACAATAGATTATTTCGCAAGGACATGTATTGAATGGAATAAAATAAGATTGTAAACAAAAACATTTTTTTGTTCAAGATGCACTGAAAAAAAACATCAGGTGACATCAGGTGACCAAAAAAACAATGTCTAGCCAGTGTCTAAGGACAACGTTATTTTGATTACCAATAACGTTAAATGACGTTGATATTTGGTTGATTTTAGGTTGTGTTGGAAAGTGACCAAAATCCAACGTCGATCCAACATCTTAAACCAACGTCATATTGACGTCAGATACTGACATTTATTCGTCAGGTATGGCAACCAAAACCTGACGTCTTAGTGGTAACAATTTTAGACATCTCCTTGGACACTTTTAATGCTTCTAAACAGTTTGCTGCAATTATAATTCGCCCATGTCTTGAGGTTGTTCATTATGATGCGATTTACTTTCTATGTGTGATTTGATTGGACAGGAATCACAGGACGGATTTTTCTAATCCCCATAGACAAGAAAAAAAAAAGTAGTGACTGCAGGTTGAAGGAAAGTAGTGAAGTAAAAGTACAGATACTTTACTAAAAATGTACTCAATGGAAAGTAAAAGTACACATTTTTAAAACTACTCAGTAAATTTCAATTTCTGAGAAAAAACTACTCAATTACTGTAATTTGAGTATTTGTAATTAGTTACTTTACACCACTGCCGGTGAGAGAGTATTAGGAACTTTGCTTACTTTCAGCTATTTATAAATGACAGATAGAGATTGGATATTAAATTAGAGAACAACCTAAAAAAAACAATACTTCATCCATGTATTCTGGATTGCCATATATTATTATTCTTTCTTCTTCACATTTCTTCACTATTTTTACATTCTTTTTGTAGTTTCATAAATATTATTACTGCTCTTGGCAGTATTTAAGCTGCTCTGCATGATGCAGCCATTTCTATAGGCCACTAAAAACTGGCTTGTTCAGAATTAAATGAATAAGTTCTGTTAGAGCTGCCCTGAGGTCTTGGACTAAAACATCCCTCCCACTGTGACTCATTAATATTGATTAGATCACATGACCGAGCATTCTATCAAGAAACAATAGTAATTAATATCTGACACCTAATCCTCTATAAATTGGCTCCCAGTGCTCTAAACCCATATTTTCCTAACATTTTAGGCATATGTACCAACAATATTTCCACAGACTTGTGAATAAAAACATGCCAAAGCTTGTAAATGCAGAGCTCTTGATCTCGAATAGACAGTACAAATGTGAGATAAACAGAAAGCTTGTCATATTTGCTACAACAGAAAAAGGAAACACAAAAATAGCCGGCACCAATTCCATTGCTATAACTGCTGAAAGCAGTGATTTACAGTGAATTAAATGTCACTCTCTACTATCTAACTGCCCAGTTATTTTGATAGTTCCCTTTAGACATTATGTTGGCCATAAATAACTTTGCAACCACATGAAAACTGACTGTCCTTGGTGCATTAAGAGAATCAGAGTAGACTGAGTTGGGAATAGTAATATATAGACATGCACATGCAAAATAGCTCAATTGTCTTTTCAGCATCAATATAATGTTTTAGCAGACAATAAGTGATATTTTCCTAACACTCTAATGACTGTTAGCTGACATGTACTGTGGTTTTAACGTTAAAGTCAAAAAAAGTTCAATGTAAACCATCTAAACTGTTACCTAAAATCATCTTGCTGCTGACTCTAAGGATGATAGCGCTGTTGTGGACATTACTTTTGTGATTCTGCTTGCTATCCCTGTATGTGCAGACGGCGTCTTTAACTTACTATCTGATCACATGTTTTAAGGCCCCTTGAGGTCAGATTCTTGATTACGGCTCATATTCTTTGCCAATTAATAATATGATATTGCTGCAGTTAAGAGTTTGATGTATGCTCTGCAAATCTTCAACTTTGAAAATAGTGAGAACTCTTTAAAATAGTGTTCTAATTACTGTAAATATCTTTACATCTCAGTCTTCCTGAATCCAAAGGAAGTTTTTTTGAGCTTTTAAGTTTCAGATGTTACATCATACCACTGCCAGCTGAATATGAAGGCTACTGGATAAGAGAGCGCTAATGCAATAGCTTGAAATATAACCAGTAGGCTTAACCAGAACATACAGAGTAAACAGATTCTTGACTTGTCACATATTGGGTGCAGGTTTGTGTTTTAAATACATCACTGATCATAGGGCTCTGCTTTCATTCTTATTTTGAACCAATTACTGTCAGCACAAGTACAAAATTGGATAGCTTTTCAAAAGAAAAAAAAAATACTTAAATTCAAACAGTTAGCTGTGCAAGTAAAAATTAATTTAGACTTTAACAATAGCTGTTTCCATTCAAGCTGTGAATTATATTATTTGAGCAATCCCAGTTTCACCAAAAAAAAAAAAAAAAAAAATGAAAACACTCAAGCAGCATCCCCATGCCATGTGTTCAAGACAACACAATCAGCACTTCTGGGTTAATTGAAAGAAATTTGGAAAAGACGATTTAATTACATGCATAACTTGCTTCTCTTGTTTGAAATGCACAGATGATATGCTTTGACAAACTTCATGTTTGCTAGCTTATGCTTTGTGACTGTGAATGACAGAAAGATTTGAGAGGTACTGGTAAACAGAATGTTGAGTCAGATCATCATTTGACATCCTATGCTATGATATTGGACTTTTTGAGTCCCATGGATAAACAGGGATTTTCATCATAGGTTCCATTTATAGTCTTATTACTTAAGAACAAAAAATAATAATTAATGCTACTAATGCAGGTCTTTCAGTCCAAATGATTTTAACACTGACACACTGTATACAGAGACAAATTCTTACAATGTTCAGTACTCCTATCCAGAGTTGGATGTAATCATATATTATCAAGAGTCAAATTTTGTCTATGATGAAAATATATACTGTACTATGGTATCAACATTTTGTGTTTTGATACATATGCCATTTAACATTTATTAAGTATTGTGTGTTTCATTAGGCCTTATATTACTGCAAATGCCTTTCTTACTTAGATTGTGTGTCTTGTTTCAAGTCTGAATATCGCTCCGGTTACTAAAGTAACCCTCGTTCCCTTAGAGGGGGAACGGAAATGCTATATGGAAAAACTTCCACTATGGGGATTTTGTTCAGAAATCCAATCATCTGAAAGAGTATGTAAACGGGCCAATGAAATGCCAATGAGTTGGCAGCTTCAGCTTGCGCAGCTGATGCTCGTTGCAATCAATTTGGCTATAAGAGTACAGCACGTGCAAAGCCTAAGCATCATTTTTTAGCGGAAGAGACTTTTACCTCAACAGCTAAGGGGCAATCATTATGGCGAAGGAACATAGCATTTCTGTTCCCCCCCTCGAGGAATGAGGGTTACTTTAGTAACCGGACCATTCCCCTTCGGGAGGGGAACTTCAATGCTATGTGGAAAAACTTCCACTATTGGGAAATGTATGGAAAACGCCATAATGATTGAACCTTACCTTCGCCCCCGATGAGAGGTTTGCCAGGTAAAAGAGAGCGTGAGCGCACCTGCATCACCAGAGACGCGGTCTTCCATTGTGTTTCCTGGCCCTTACTTATCCCACTTCAACAGAAGATTTACGGATTTAGATATATTTTTTTGGAGTCGCAAATGCGTCTAGATAATTTATAGGAATTTAATATGTCAGTACTTTGGGAAAGCATGCAGTCCCGATAGGGAGAACGCTGCGGAGGTGTGGGGAGCTACCCAAGTGGGGAGACTGGTGGCAAGAGAGCATATGGACTAGCCCTGAGAAGGGGGAGTACACAAATGAATATAAGATGGTTAGCGGTGAGGGAAGACACAGGTCCACCTGTGAAGGACGACTGCACTGTGGCAGTATGAGCATATGGGATCGCCTAGTGGGGATCGCACATAGCGGGCACCTATACCCAGAACGCGGGCTGACCAGCGGGCATACCAACAACGTAACGGGCCAGTGCCTGACTCCTCTGCTGAGTCAGATGCTGGGGGCCTCGGAGGAATATCGGCAGGATTCGCCAAGTGGGGAACTTACTGACAGAGCAAAAAAGCGCACTTATCTCCGTGTTAGAGAGAATGCAGCAAGCGTTTTACAACACCTAACCGAATTTCTCATTCACTGCATGAGGTAATCGGCTCCCCTCAAGATGAATAAATCTCACAGTAGGTGTCGCCCAGCCCACAGTGCTAATGTCTGTTAGAGAGGTGCCGCCTGCTAATGCCCAAAATGATTCACGCTTCGTGGAGCGTGCTCTCACTCTTGGGGGACACGACTCGCCCTAGCTTAGATGAGCGAGGGAGATGGCATCCACTGTTCAGTAGGTGTGTTCCAACCTCTGTTTGGATATGACACTTCCTTTCTGCTGATCATCGTAACAGATAAAGTAGCTGAAAGAGCGCTGTAAGAACCTAGGGCACCTAGGTGAGCCGGGGTCCCAGGTAAACGTGAGAGAGGGCCGGCTTAAACGTTGGCACATTTCGCTGACCGCAAATGCCTCCAGATACCCACCCATTTAGCCGAAGCGAATGTAACCAGTAGAGCTGTCTACCTGGACAGAAACCTTAAAGATACTGAGTTGAGTGATCAAGCAGACCTCTCCTAAGAGAGATCTCCAAGTGGTTAGGAGAGGGGAACAGGAAGAATTAATATCCACGTCTCGCACCTCTGGGAACTGGATGATGGGACTATGCTTCCCACCGCGCCGCCATCACCGAGTCCTGAGCGGGGATGATCGTAATGCCAACCCCTCAGAGCGGAGGGGACAGCCTTAGCTTTAGCCAACTGAAGGAGGATAGCATCACTCTGATCTGGCATGTTCGGAGTTACCTTCTCGGGGAAAAAGGTAACCACACAGAGAATAGACTCCACTTCAGGGCATGGGCATGCCTCGTAGAGGGTGCTCTGGCCTGAGTGACAGTGTTAACTACCTAATCTGTAGGTCACTTAAGTCCTCCGCCCTCCATCTATGAACCATACTGGAGGCATAGATCTTGGCGCTGCTGCCAAATGGTGCCTGGCCCCTGCTTCCAGGGGATGTGCCAGGGAGGGGCTATCACGAAGAGAGAGTTGAAAGCAGGTCAGATTGGGCCAGAGGGCGCAATACGAGAGCTGTTCCCCTAACTTTACACAGTATCTGTGCGAGTAGGCTCACTGGAGAAATGCGTATTACGCACACCCTGGGGCCAGCTGTGTAGCCAGTGGACTTTGTAGGGTTCCCCAAGTGGGGAACTCAAGCGAGAGAACACACGTATCTCTGTGTTAGAGAGAAAGGTTCAGCCCATAACAGCTGGACAGTGGGGGGTGAAGTCTTCATTTTCCCAGGCGAAACTGCCATGAGAGTCCTTGGGCTGCACGGTTGAGAACAGTAGGGAAAAATGGAATGCAACGATGCGCCGTGTATGACTCCGGGGGTGCAGACGGCGAGCGAGCAGAGACATGCGGCGAGAGCGGATACCCCCATACGGTTTATATACGCCACTGCCACCGAGTTTGCTCTTTTCTCGGTTGACCTGAAACCCCAATATGTGGAGGTGCTGGAGCACTTTGTCCCTGTGCATAATCAATTGCTCCCGAGAGTGGGCTAAAATAAGCCAGTCGCTGAGATAATTGAGTATGCGGATGCCAGCGAGCCGAATGGGCGCTAGGGCACCCTTCTCGAGCTTGGAGAAGACAGAGAGACAGAGAGAGCCCGAAGGGGAGGACTTGTACTGCCAGGCTCGACCTTCAAACACAGACCCCAGAAAACTAACAGTGGCGTGGAAGAATGGAGACATGAATACACGTCCTTCAGGTTAATTGCTGCAGACCAATCCTGAGGACGAACGCACCAGCGGATGCGCTTCTGCATGAGCATTTAGGACAGGAGTTTGTTTCAAAACGCGCAGATCTAGGATTGGCCGTAGCCCACCTGTCTTTTGGGTATGATGAAGTACAGGCTGTAACCCGCTCTCCATCTCGGCTGGAGGGATCGGTTAGATTGCATCCTTCGCCAGCAGGACAGCAATCTTCTCTCACAAGACAGGGGCAGGCACAGGGCTGACCCTGGTGACATACACACCCGTGAACTTGGGAGGCCGTTTCGCAAATTGAATCGCATAGCCGAGTCTGATCCTGCGCTAACCAGGCAGGCAAAGCTCTCGCTAATGGACTCATTGCTACAATCGCTGAAGTACCAGCAGTGGGCCAGCGCAGAGTGGGAGTGCTGAACCGGCGAGTGCTGGGGTCCCGCGGAAAAGTTGGAGGCAAGAGATTCACTCTCACCTTGCACCCAGACTCTGAAGTGGAGGGCTCAAGGTGTGAGAGAAAGGAGACAGTTCTCCCAGAGCTCGTGTGCCACTGGCGAAGTGCACTGATCCTGCAAGCTGGAAGGCTTTTCATCGCGTCCCAGACTAGCAGTATTCGGGTTGTCACATACAGGGAAGGGGAAAATGCTCTCACTGAGGAGCCCCCAACCGGGGAGAGAGCAAGTTCCCTCTTCTCCGGATGGCCTGTCTCAGAAGCGATCTGCGGCCCGTTAACCGGATTTAACGGCGCCCTGGGACGGGGAACGCTGTTGCCTGCGAGGTGCTTGGCGCTGCCACTTAGCCGGGGGCTGAGCAGCACTCGTTGACAGGCGCTCTCGGCGACAAGCAGTGGATGTGGATGGTTCGGCGGGGGGGAGCGGCCTTATGGCCCATCGTTTCTGACTGCACCGCCGTGAACTCCTTGGTGAATCCACCAATGGTGTCGCCGAACAGGCCACCCTGGTATATGTGGGAGTCAAGAAAGTTAACTTTGTCGATTCCGCGCATATTTTTTGCCAGGTTTAGCCCGAGGTGGCGCTCCTAAACCACTAATGTGGCCATCGTCCATCCCAGGGCACACGCAGCGGACTTGAGGTCCGTGAAGCTCAGTCGGGTGCGGTGCGGGGCTTGTAACCAGCCTGGGTCAGAACCACCCTCGTGCAGCTGGGCCAGCACGCATGCATGGACCCTACTGTAGTGTGCAGGGTGGAAGCAGCCTGGCCCGCGGCTGTGTGGGCTCTGGCTCGGAGGGAGGCAGAAAACCGACATGCCTTGGACTGGAGATGAGGCTGACACCAGCAGAAGGAGGCACCACGCGGGCCCGCGATGGTACTCTCAATCTGGGGAATCGACTCATACTCCCTGGCTGCTCCACCATCAAGGGTGGTAAGGCGGAGGTGCACGCAGATTGGGCAGAGAAAGGTGCCCTCCAAGACTGCATGAGCCCACTGTGCACTTCCTGGTAGGAAGGGATGGGAGGCTATAAGGTCTTGCCTTTTTTGTCCTCCACATACACCCATCTAGTCGGTCAGGCTGCGGGGCTGGAAGATAAACCATCTCCAGGCCCGCGGTCGAAGCAGCTCGGGAAAGCACGGTTATCAAGTCTGTTTCTAGATACGCCGCCGCGCTTGCTCCAGAGGGGAGGGAGCGGAGGGGGAGATCCTTCATCAAACCATGACAGCCCATCCTCTGGTGCAGCGGTGGACATCTGAGCCTCGGTGTCATCAAGTGAGAGGGCGGCCATCCGAGGACGAAGCGCTTCTCTCACTCAAAGCTTGGACGGAGCGCGTGGAGGAGCGAGAGGTCCGCAAGCCCGATGGTGGCAGATTTACTCCCACTGTGACCCTCAGATCTGCCCGAGTGCCTAACCGCGGAGCGAGGGACAACTGGGGTGGGTGGCCCTTTTGCAAGAGCGAGCCGCAATCTTAACTGCGCAACAGACATGCCACCGCAGTGATGGCATGCACTGCCAGCGAGCACCGCATTAACATGCTGGACCCCCAAACATGAAACGCAGTGCTCGTGCCTATCATCCAAGGACAGGAAACCACCGCATCCAGAAACGCACAGTCGAAGCGACATCTTGAAAACGACCATGCGCGACCATGCACGACCATGTTGCTCTTTTAGGAAATTCGCAACAACACATATCGCTCTGGATGACCGGACCCAAATAATGCCAGGCAAGTGAGAAACCCAGCTCGACCGTCTGCCACTGCGTGTCACACACTCTTGACCGGGAGATCGCTCTCGTTCACTCTCTGTTTGAAACTCTGCTGGAGGAACCCTCATCGACTCTCTCAGAAGGCTGTTGAATTCTCTGAAGCGAAAATGATGCTTTGGCTTTGCACAAGCTGTGCTTTTATAGCCAAATTGATTGCAATGAGCATCAGCTGCGCAAGCTGAATCTGCCAACACATTGGCATTTCATTGTCCCATTTACATACTCTTTCAGATGATTGGCTTTCTGAACGAAGTCCCCATAGTGGAAGTTTTTCCACATAGCATTGAAGTTCCCCTCCCGAAGGGGAACTAAATATTTTTTAAATAAAGAAGCGTTTTCTAGACAAGTAAAACATATTGTCTTGATTTAAGAAATATTATGGCAAAATTAAGTGAGTTTTCTTCTTAAAACAAGCAAAACAATCTGCCAACGATGTAAGAAAAATAATCTTATTTTAAACCGAAAACAATATTATTTTTCTTAACCCATTGGCAGGTTATTTTGCTTGTTTTAAAGAAAAACTCACTCAATTTTGGCACATTATTTCTCAAAACAAGACAATATTTTTACATGTCTAGAAAATGCTACTTGATTTAAGAATTTGTAGATATTTGGACTAGAAACAAGACAAAACGTCTAGGTAAGAAAAGCATTTTTGCAGTGTAAGCCTTTTTTCACTTAGGTTTCCTATTATTGATGTTTTGAGATTTATAGAAAATACTATAAATAGCTAAGTAGCTGTGTTTCAAGTATTACATTCTTTATTGAGTAATTTAATTTCTTTAAAAAAGTCGTTATAAAAGTAATTTCAGTTTCAATAATGTAATTACTTATAAATATATATATTTTTAATATATATAATTAATTTTTAGCAACTACACCTGACAAAAGCCTTGTTGCCTATCCACGTTTTAGGAACAGCAAATAATAACTTGACATTTATAGTTGATCATTTGGTATCAGAAGTGGCTTATATGAAAGACAAAGGCCTCTAGATTCCGCTTATTTTACCAAAATAAAATACGATCATGCCTTGATTTGAATTATTTAATTAAAACAGTAAGATCTGACTTTGATTAGACAAAAGTCTTGTCACTTAACAGAAATAATGTCCAGTGGAATGGCAAAGAAAGTGTTCCCAGTAGGGCTCCAAGTTCATCAAGATTCTTTGGATTCGTCTTCAATGCCTCATCTATCTTACCCCAGACATGCTCAATAATGTTTATGTCTGGTGACTGGGCTGGCCAATCCTGGAGCAGCTTGACCTTGTTTGCTTTAAGGAACTTTGATGTGGAGGCTGAAGTATGAGGAGCGCTATTCTGCTGAAGAATTTGCCCTCTCCTCTGGTTTGTAATGTAATGGGCAGCACAAATGTCTTGATACCTCAGGCTGTTGATGTTGCCATTCACTATGCAGATCTCTCACATGCCCCCATACTGAATGTAACCCCAAACCATGATTTTTCCTTCACCAAACTTGACTGATTTCTGTGAGAATCTTGGGTCAATGCAGGTTCCAGTAGGTCTTCTGCAGTATTTGTGATGATTGGGATGCAGTTCAACAGTTGATTCATCAGAAAAATCCACCTTCTGCCACTTTTCCAAATGATCAACTAGAAGTCAAGTGATTATATGTTGCTCTTACAACTGGGATCGACAACAAAACTTTGTCAGGTAGCGTATTCATGTCGTGACAATTTTTTCACGCAGACTCTTCATGTCTGAATTCTTATATGAGTGCAATAACTGCAAAAGAAAACTGCTTTATAATAACAGAGCCAGATTATTTGAGCCAGCAATGTGCGATGCCAATCCTGGTTGTGAGATGCTCTATACCGAAACCAGATTAACAAGTTCAAGCACAAAATCTACAGCCAAACTGAAGTTTTATTCCTAAACTATGAAAACATCTAAGGCAACTATACCTTAGCACAAACCGATAATTACACAAAAGCATGAGGTTCAGTGAATATCGAGGACGGTCGCAGATGCAGCAGTATGTTTGTTGTTAGTGTCTGTCAAGGGAGTTAGAGAAAATTCCCTGGGTGCCTTCTAGT